>JASAOB010002628.1:0-31605 GCA_030849825.1 Herpetomonas tarakana | reverse complement strand
CCAGAACCCCCTCCCCTCCCTTCTTCCCCTCCCTTCTTCCCCTCCCTTCTTCTACTACCCTGTACTGCATCCGCATCGACACATGTTGCGCGTGGTGTGTCGCACACCACGTGCAACATTTCTTCTTGTACATTTTATTCTCTACCGATGCTGTCATTGTGTCTCTTCCCTCTTTTCTCTCCACCGACGCTCCTTGTAGGTAGCACCCTGCTTCCCTGCTTTTCTCTGTAACAACAATGGCGTGCTGTCGCGTGACGGCGCAAGAAACACGCAAATGAGTGGATAGAGGCGGCAACACGGAGATGTGTGATGGGGACGAAGATATCGTGCTTGCTTGTGTGTGAGAAGTAACGATGACGCCTTCCCAGAGAAACACGCTGGCGTACTCCTTCTTTTCATCGTTCTCTCTCTCCACACATCTCTCTCTCTCTCTCTAGCCCAGGAAAGAAGGCGTGTGCGGGGCACTTGTTGTCACTGCTGCGGCCAACCTCTCCCCTTCCCCCTCTCTCCTCCCCCCCCCCCCCCACCTCCGCGCAGTTGCGACCGTGTGTGGTACCCCAAACGCACGGATGCAAGCCGGCTTCCCTTTCTGGACGAACGCACCTAGCGCAATCCACTTTGGCGAAGAAAAGTCTGGCAGCAGTGATGGGACACGCGGTGCCTGCGCAAGCAGTATCACTTTGAACACTATTCTCGACTGCGATACTGCCGATGAGAGTGAGCGCTGGTGCGATGTGCTCCTGGCCAACTACATGATCGACTTTGCATGGCTACTTCATGCGGCCCCGCAGCTGCGCCACACCACGGGGCACATTGTGGTTCTCAGTGGCGAGCGAGGCACCGCGACGGTGGAGGCGCCGGCGATGGGTGAAGGTACTCTCTCGTACAAGCGGAGGAGCAAGCTGCTTGACCACGTCAACCCCATTCTGGCTGCCGCCAACGATGCCAGGCTTGTCTGTGCAGATGCGGAGAGAGAGAAGGTGGTGGTGATGGAGCCGCCGCTGCCGATGGCGTACGGGACACACCACACAAAGATGTGCCTGGCGGTGAATGGGCGTGGCTTGCGTGTGGCGGTGTTCACGGCGAACTTTGTGCACGCAGACTGGCACAACAAGGTCCAGGGTGTGTTTGTGCAGGACTTCCCTCGACGCAACGGCAGCAGCAGCACCGCCACCAGCGAACGAGGAGACGCGTTCGGCCGTGAACTGCTGCGGTACTTGCAGCACTGCGGTCTCGCCAGGGCGACCGAGGCCGCGGTGGACCCCCTCGTGGCGAGCCTGGGCTGCTTCGCCCAGGCCGCCTTCCTCGAGCAGTTCGACCTTTCAAAGGCGAAGGTGTCCCTCGTGACCTCCGTGCCGGGGAGCCACACTGGCGCCGCGCTGTCTTCGTTTGGTTTGCATCGTATGGCAGCGGTCGTCAGGTCGGCTGAGCTCCGCGACGCCGGGAATGCGCCGCAAACCCTCACGTGGCAGTACAGTTCGCAGGGCTCCCTCAACGACACGTTTCTTGGAGCCCTGACGCGTGCCATGACGGCGCCAAACAGCCACATCGCCGACGTGCGCATCGTGTACCCCACTGCGGAGGAGGTGCGAAACTCGGTGGAGGGTTGGCGTGGCGGGCTGTCCTTGCCCATCCGAGTCAAGTGCTGCCATGAGTTTGTGAATGCGCGGCTGCACAAGTGGGGCAATGCCCCGCAAACCGCTACCCTGCCCCGGGCAGCGCTGAGAGATGGCAATGCCGAAAGCAAGCGGCACCGTCCGGAGAAGCGGCACGGCGCGAACCCTGGGGCGGAGAAAGAGGTTATCGATGTGGATGCGAGCGAGGCAGACAATGAGAGATGCGCTGCCGTCACGTGCGCGCAACCGTCTTCGCGCAGTACGAGGAGAGCCGACATGTGGCAATGGGCACTGCCTCACTTGAAGACGTACGCGTGCGAGCAGGCCGGTGCTCTGCGCTGGTTTCTTCTCACTAGCGCGAATCTGTCCCAGGCGGCCTGGGGCACTCCCAGCCCCCCATCCAGCAGCGTGCAGAAGGTTCTCATCCGCTCGTACGAACTTGGCGTCTTCTACGACGTGTCGTCGCGTGTGGCGCTGGACAGCGACGGCAGCCCTTTGCCGGGCCAGTGGCACACCATCACCCCCTCCCGCGCAATCCCTTTCCCTTGTGCGCAGAACTCGCAGCACCTGTTTCCTGCCGTTCTGACCTCCTGCGCGCGCGGCGAGGACGATGGTGGCACCCCCGCTGCAGCACTATTCCTTCCGTACAACGTGCTTCGCCTCACTCCATACGCGAGCACAGTGGCGCTGCGGGCCTCCGAGGGTGCGCAACAGCAGCAGCAGCAGCAACAACAACAACAACAGCGAGCACGTGTCAGTGCAGAGGACGTGCCATGGGTCCTCGACATGCCCCACCGCGGCCTCGACTCCCTGGACCGCACCATTGGCGACGCTACCGCGGGCTACTCTTTCTACGGTGAGCACAGCTGGCTCGCTCCGGTTCACGAGCGGCGCTTTACCGCATCGCCACCGATGCGCGCAAAACGTTCTCGAAGCCCCCTGTGAAGGACATCCTGCAGCGTGGGGCGGTGGCGAGGACTCCACATCCTCTCCCATACTCATGAACGACGAACGAAACGAAACGACGTAAAGGAGGGAATGAGCTAACGTAGGTCCAGGGGAACCTGTGGACATGCGCACGGGACGCTGTTGTAGATGTGCCATCTCTCTCTCTCTCTCTAGCAGCAGAGAGGACGACTGTTGTTGCCACCTATCCCCTTTTTGCTTTCCCTCTCCTCTTCTCCATTCTCGTAGTAGTAGTAGAAGGTCGCTGTTGTAGACCAGATTCATCAACTCTCCAGCGTAGACGCTTCCCTCCACCTCGCTCTGTAATTGCTTTTGTCGCTGGTGCTCTTGGAAGCCCAGCCAACTCTTCTTTTGCGAGGCAGCTGTTTCCGTGTTTTCTACTACTGTTTGTTCTCCCCCGTTTCTTGTGTCCCAGTCGCCTCGTCACTCCATACGGTATATATACAACACATCTTTTTCTTCCGTCTACCTCCCCCCCCTTCCCCCTCCTTCTCTCCCAAACACGGAGTCCGTTTGTCTCTTTCCCGTTTCATTGTACTATAGGCTACCACAACACGTCGTCACCCCCACAACAGAAAGGAGCCGCAAGACTGCTTCCCCTCTCTCATCCCCCCTCCCCCCCTTCTGTTCCTTCCTTCGTTTCTTTCTTTTCCTTCCTCCATTAAGTACTGCTGCTGGGTTGAGCTGAACCGTGCCCTTGTATATATATAAAACACATATCTTTCCCTTGTCGTCGTTTCTCATCATTGGTGTTGGTGTTCTGTACTCCCCCCCCCCATCCCTTTTCCCCCTGAGTAGGATCGTTCTCGCGGACCAGCCTCCTGCCTCACCCACACCCCGACATAGTCTCCCCCTCCTCTCACAGCTTCTTTCCTTCCGTATTGCTCGGTTCCCCATTTCCCATTCCCCCTTCTACCTTTTTCCCACCTCTCCCTTCACCCCCCTATCCTTAACTCCTCTGTTTCGCTCTTTGGGTCTTCTTCGCTGACGTTGTCTTTGCTGCCGCTACTATTTCCTTCTCCTCTGTATTTCTTCTCCCCCCCCCCCCCCAACGCACACGCACGTGAGAGCACCATCACGCACTTGCCACCTTCACGCGAAGCAGGAAACAGTATTTCCTCACGAAGTGAACTCTGCCTGGCCGCTTTGTTCCTTCTCTGCCGTACGCCCCCGTCTTGCGCAGTGCTTTCCCCTTTGTTACACACTTTGATTGACTTTGCTGACGCTCTCCCGTCCACTACCCCTTCACTGTTTTCTACCGTTTTCTCCCGTTTGTGAGTTTTTTTTCCTCCTTTTCGTCCACCCCCCCCCCCCCTTTCCTTCTTCTCGCGTCGTACGACGGAGCACTTGGCGTGAAAGACACACAGATGCCCACAACGGAGCCTCAGTACGGGTGGATCACCACCCAGCAGACCGTCAACTATCCCGGCGCGGAGTGGGATCAGCTTTACGCTTCGAAGCCAGACATCGTGTCAAAGGCCTTCAAGAGGGACATCGTCAACGCCCTCGACTTGTCACCAAGCGATATCCATGGTATCCACGCAGAGACGGATGCCGAAGGTATCCACATCACGTGTCACGTCACCCACCCACCGTCATGGACGGACGAAGCCTTGCGGGAAGCGCTTCTCCAGGCCACGCACCGGGAGATGACCGCGCTACTGAACGACTTTCGCGACGGCCCAACGGCGACGGTGTCCGACACGAACGGGTCACGAGACGGCAACACGGTGCGGTCAACATTCACAGGGGACTCCCAGATAAGTGCGTCGGAGTACCGAATCATTTTCGAGGGCGTCGCGTGGACCAGGGTGCTGTCGAAGCGCAAGGCGGACATGGAAACGATGGCCAACCTCGACGTGGACAACTGCCTCCAGAGCCACTTTGGCAACAAGAGCCCGACGTACGGACTCTTCTTCCGCGACTCCCCAAAGAACCACGGTGCGTTTCTCCACATTCGCCTGCATGTGCCGCCAGAGGAGGTGGCTGCCCTCAAGCGGTATATGACCGTCCTGTCCTCCTACCACTTTCCCATTGTCTGGCAGATGCTCGGGATGTACAGCAAGGAAATCAAGGACGAGGAGAACAGGATGGCGGCGGCGCGTCGGCAGAACAAGCAGTCCCGCAACGGCGACGCAGCGGCCAGCAATGGCGACGAGAATGGGCCCCTCACGGTGACGCATCACCTTGTCAAGTTTGACGCGGACGACTACGCACCAATTGTCGCGAGTCAGAAGGAGGACCTGGAAGAGGCCTTTGCGCTCGACGTCGCGGAGAAGACCTCGCTGCCATTTGAAGCGATTCGCGACATCTCCTTCAACACCGGTGAGGTGTTCACCATCCGCTTCGACGTGGAGCACCCGGTCACGGTTGACCAGGAGGACATCAAGGCGCTTCTGGAGCACTGCCCCTTCGCGCGAGTCTGGGAGATTTACGAGCGCTACGACCTCACAAGTGTCATCGAGACGCTCACGCAAACCGGCGGGGAGGCCACGAGCGCGACCGGCTCGTACGACGACACGACACTAAACGGGACCCTGTCGAAGCACACTGTCGTCTCCGCGATGGTCAACACCCGTCATCGGACAGAGTTCCCCGGCGACCGCTGGGGGCCTGTCTGCGCCACTCAGGGGAAGGAGTTGCGGCAAGCCTTCGCCGAGGATGCCGCCGAGTTCCTGGGCCTCCCAGACGCGTCCGCCATCCACATCGTTGCCGTGCAGCCCGGGAGTTTGGTGGTGGACGCATACGTGCGGCATTCCGTGGCGGTGCCCGTCCCCCAAATAACGAAACGCCTCGCCGAAGCGCCGTACGCCAGAGTATGGAGGGTGTACTATGGCAGTACCGAGGGCACAACAGAGGAAGGAACGTCCTACGGCACTGGTGACAACCGTTCCCACTCCCACCACGACCGCACCCTCCCCCCTACCGCTGTCCACAACGGCTTCGGGGACCACTCCTCGGTGACGACCCACACCCTCCGCTTCAGTGGCGATCACTGGGAGAAGACGCTTGCTGAGCAGAGGCCTGCTCTCGAGGCTGCCCTAACGAGCGACATCGCCAACGCGACCTCCCTGACCATGAACGACGTGCGCAACTTGCAGCTGGCGGTGGGTAGCCTCATCGCTACCTTTGAGCTTCTGCATCCCCAGCAGCACACCAACGCCGCTGCCATAGACAAGGTACTGTCCGCCTACGACTTCCCGCTCACCCAGCAGGTGCACGCACAGGTGATCGCCGCCGGAGACGGGGTCAACGGCGCGCCACACCCATCCTCCTCCCTAGCGGACTCGGGGTCGCAGACGACAACAGCCCACGCACTCCACCTGGACGAGGACTGGTCCGTCGTCCTCTTGACGGAGAAGGAGGAGCTGAAGGAGGCCATTGTGTACGACGTGGCGGAGCACTTTCGCCTTGACACGAGCTGCATCATGGTCAAGAGCATCGCTGCCTCCGCGGGACTCCTCGTAGAATTTACCATGCGCCATGACGCGGGCACCACGAAGCAGCAGATCAACAAGCAGTTGCAACAGTGCGTGTTCCACCGAACGTGGGGATTGCTGGAGAGGAGCGAGCGGAACGCCTCCGTGCTGACGACGGCCACGTCCATCCACCACTCTGTGACCCTTGACGGCGACTGGAGAAGCGTCCTTGAGAAGCATGAGGACGAACTGCGGGATGTCTTCATCAGAGACGTGTCCGCCGCCACCAAACTCCCGCGCGAGGCGGTCACGGACCTGTCCTTTACACTTGGCAGCCTCGTGGCTGACTTCACCCTCACGTGCAGCGGCCCGACATCGCGGAAGCAGTGGGAGAAGTGCTTGGCAGAGGCCACGTTCCCCCAGTCCCGCGCTCTACAGCAGGCCGTGGAGGAGGAGGAGGCAAGACAGCGGCCGACCACAACGCGCCATCGGGTGCGTCTAGAGGGCACCGGGTGGAAAGCTTCGTACACCAACGCGCCAGCCAAAATGCAGGACGCCTTCGGCAAGGACGTCGCCGACGCCACGGGCTACACCCCGGAATCGGAAGCGTTCCGCGTGGAGCCGTCGCAGGACAGCATCGTGATGGACTTCCGCCTTTGCCACCCCGCCTGCGTCGACGCAGAGGCGATCAACACGCAGTTGGCCAGCACCATCTACCCAAAGACCAGGGCCCTGTACATGGAGACCGACGGGGGCAACGTCATCACGACCCACGGGGTGCGGCTGGAGGGCGACGACTGGGACGGCGTCGTGCGCGACAAACTCCCGGAATTGGAGAGTGCCTTCAAGACGGACGTTGCCGAAGCCCTTCATCTCCCCATTGACGCCATCACCAGCCTCGTCTTCAGCGTCAACGGGCTTCAAGCGTTGTTTTCCGTGAGCCACCCACCGGAACAAACGAGGAAGTCGGTGGCAACCGCACTCGCCGCCTGCCCATACACGCGCACCTGGGCCCTGTATCACCCACAGGAGGAACAACTCCGGCTTGTCAACGAGCTGGCAGCGCAGACGGCGATGGGGGAGACGTCGCTGCGCGGCATGCAGCCGCTGGGAGAGGATCCTGTCCTGAGGGCCTACGACGAACAACCCGCGGAGGAAGTGCTGAGAGGCCTTCGCTACCACAAACCTGAGCCGTCGCTCAAGGCGTACGAGGAGCAGCCACCAGAGGAGGAACTCCGAGGACTGCGCTACATTCCTCCTACACTTCGCGACTCGGCCGAGGAGCCGCCGTACCGCCTCCGCGAAGCAACGCCGATGCAACCCGTACACGTCGAACAGCCCGTGGAAAGCGAACTGCCAACATGGGAGAAGAATGCGCCGAGCGTCTTCTCCACCAATGGCCCGTCAGAGTACTCTGCAGAGCCCATCACGGACACGGAGAGCTTCATGTCGCTTGACAACGAGGAGCCATTGACAGCGCTGCGCGACAGTGACGAGGAAGCTCCCGTGCTGCGTGCACACGACGAACTGGCGCCGACCCTGCGCGCCGCGGACGAGGAGCCGCCTGTGCTACGCGCTGTGCAGGAGGAAGCACCATCAATGCACCCTTTCACAGAGCAGGAGCCCCATGTTGCTCTCATGGCAGAACCGGAGGAGGCGGTGGAACGCACCGCCACCATCGAGCAGCAACCGCGCACCATTGAAACCCTACACGATACGGAGAGCTTCATGTCGCTCGACAACGAGGAGCCGCTCAAGGCGCTGCGGGCGGACGACGAGCTTGCGCCTACCCTGCGCGCCGCGGACGAGGAGCCGCCTGTGCTGCGCGCTGTGCAGGAGGAGGAGCCCCACGCTGTTCGCACGACCGAGCCGGAGGAGGCGGTGGAGCGGTCTGCACCTGTTGAGCAGGAGCGCAGTGCTGCTGAGCCCTTGCACGACATGGAGAGCTTCATGTCGCTCGACAACGAGGAACCACTCAAGGCGCTGCGGGACAGTGACGAGGTACTCCCTGCCGCTCGTTACAAAATCGAGCATTACGATATCACGCTCGATGGGAGTGAGTGGTATAGAGTGGTCGCTGACGAGAACGACGACTCAGCCGAAGAAGTCAATGCAGCGCTAAAGGAGTCTATTCGACAGGATGCTGCTGCCGCTCTTGGCGTCGACCCAGTGCTCATCAAGAACATTTGCGTGAGCGTTGGTAGCCTTGTCGCTTCCTTCGATGTGGAGAACGACCCTGATCCGCGTCCCACCAGCGACAAACAGCTCCAACTCACACAATATCACTTCCCCGAGACGTGGAAACACTACCCCGCTTCGCCAGCAGAAGCAGAGGACCGGTCTGCACCTGTTAGCTCAGTCCTTCCTCCCCCCGAAGCCCTACACGATACGGAGAGCTTCATGTCGCTCGACAACGAGGAGCCGCTCAAGGCGCTGCGGGCGGACGACGAGCTTGCGCNGGAGGAGGAGGAGGCGCCTGAGCGTGCCCCCACGCCACCACGCTCCGCGGAGGACGTCACGGGTGACGAGACGTTGCTTGGACAGTCGCCGACTGAGGCCTATCCACTGGAGGCTCGTGGCCCTGGTGAGGCGGAGGCGCTAGCCGCGGAGGAGGAGGAGGCGGCTGAGCGTGCCCTCACGCCACCACGCTCCGCGGAGGACGTCACGGCGGCGGAGAATCACATTGGTGCCTTTCCAGAGGAAGCGTTCCCGCCGCTATCGTCGAACGTGTCTGCGGTGGAGACGGTGGATGTGCAGGAGTCGACACTTCCGTTCGAGCAGAGAAGCGAAGAGTGCCCTCCCTACCTTGTGGCGAGCGACGCAGAAGCACCAAAGGACGTCCCAGCACCGGTTCGTCCTGCATCACCGAGTAATCTGAGAGGGACGGAGGCGTGGATCGGCAACCCTCATGAAGAGGACGAACGTCCTTGCTTCTCGAACAACCTGAGGGAGGCTGTTGTAAAACCGGCATCGCCTGTAGACGATGTCTCTCGTGCCGACATTCCCGCGAGGTCAAAGACGCCGGAGCGAGACATTGTATACCCGCGAGAGCCTGAGAAGAAACCTCAATCACCTGCCGCACCGAGCCCTGTTACCACACCCCAACGCGCACAACGGAAGAGGTTGTCGTCGACGGCGGATACGTCCGTGTCTGCGCTTCGCCCGCCAAAGCCGGAAGGGTACACGACTCATCACCAGCTGTACTTGCCGGGACCTTTGTGGGGGTACACCATCCGCACACGGCCCGACGAGCTCGAGGCTGCTGTGCGGAAGGATACGGCGCGTGTGACTGGGGTGCCGCGGCAGAACGTCATCAATATCACGTGCCGCGAGGGCAGTCTGCTCGCGGATATGGACATTGTGCACACAGCACTGACCCCCACCCAGCGCGAGCTGGATGACCTGATCTTCAAGAACCACTACACGAACACGTGGAAGCTGTACCCGACAGGAGAGGAGCAGATTTCGCTGTCCAGTAGCCGCATGACCTCACCCCGCAAGAGCAGCGCCGCCGGATCCCGCCGCGCCAGTGTTCCTTTCCAGCGCTCCTCCTCTGTCACGCGAAGGGAGCCGATGTCCAGCTACGGGCAGGCGGACTCTCGCCTGCCAAGCCGCGAGGCAGCCGGGTATGGCCGCCAGCGCTCCATCCCTGGAAGCAGCGGCGTGCCCCCGCTCATCCCCGACAGCGTCATCCAGAGGCGGAGGTCGTCCCGCCCCACATCCGCGAAGCAGCACTACGCGCCACCCATCATCACGAAGAGTCCGGACAGCAGGCACAACTCCCTCTCCCACACACCCGAGAGAGCACGCGCCATTACCACAGATGCGAGCGCGTTGGCCAGTTTGCCCTCCGCCGCATCACCAGACACGGACATGAGCACCAAAGAGCCCTCGACGAACCACTCGCTCAATACAGTCACGCAGCCCTCCTCCTTGCCAACCACAATGGCCAAAACCCGTCACCGTGTGGGTTTCGTTGGAGAAAGGTGGCCAGAGGTTGTCGAGACGCGACGCGCCGACTTCGAAGCTGCGTTCCTCAAGGACACGGGCGATGCCTTGGGACTGCACCCCGACAAGGTCGAGAGAATCACGTGCGATGGGGAGAAGGGAGACACGGTCGTCGCCTTTGTGGTGGCACACCCCCGCGAGCAGCGTGCTGGAGACATTGACAAGATCCTGCGCAGTGCCCCGTACGACGACGTGTGGGCTCTGTACTATGACGCGATCGGGACCGCCGGCGATGGGCCGGTGACCACATTCCACCGCGTCGGCTTCATTGGGAACAAGTGGGGCGAGGTGGTGGACAAGGACTGGGAGCGCTTCTCTGCCGCCTTCATCACGGACACCGCCAGCGCGCTGAACGTGTCGCCGACGGACGTCCGCCTCGTGGACTACACCCTCGGGGACGATATCATCGTTGACTTCTACGTCACCCACCCCGGCACCGACACCGAGGCGGAGGTAGACCAGAAGCTGGACCAGTATGAGTATCGGCGCGTGTGGGACCTTTACGTGGTCGGCGACGATGGCGCGAACGCCAGCGACCTCTTCAACTCCCAAATGCCCATCATGAAACACCAACCAGACGACACGGCGAGCGCGGCTGACAGGACCCCGACGTCGATTGCCGTCAGCCCGACCGGGTGGATCAGCAACGTGTCCGAGACGCCCTACTACCGCAGTCAACCGACACTGCAGCCACGGAACCGTTTCGCGCAGCACAACTCTTCTGCCCCCGTCGCATCTACCTCGCCAGCCCCAGGCGGGGATCTCTACTCCCGGCCGCTTCGGGGAGCTCGCTCGTTGAATACGAGCACCGCGACGGGAGTCTCTCCTACGCGCGCGGAGAGGTTCTCCGCCCCCCTGCCGAACGGTGGTGCTCCGTACCCTCCCCGGCAACGCCGCCTCAGTAGCGCTACTCGCCACACGAACCGCCGGGTCAACCTGCGGGACCTGGAGGACGAGCTGTCCCGCAAGCAGCGCGACCGCGCCAAGCAGGAGAGACGGGAGCAGCTGGAGAGGTCCATGGAGCGCGCCAACACGCTGCAGCGGGCGAGGGAGTCAGCCACCCCGCGCCGCGACTCGCGGTCCCCACGCACGGGCAGCTTTCTACCACCGCTGACATCGCGGAGCAACAACTACGTTGGTGACAGCCGCACCGTTCCGACCGCCTACCCTCCCAGAGACACACCAACCGGAGGTGACTCTTACAACGATCGCTTCAAGCCCTACCTCGAGCCAAAGAGTGGCCGCTACGTGTAGCGAGCGTGTTGCCATCTCCCCTTCACTTTCCCCTCTCTCTCTCTCCTTCCCTTCCCCCACTACTCCTCTTCCCTATCTTCTTGTGGGCTGATCATTGGTTGTTGGCTATTATTATTATTATTCTTTCGTCTTGTCCGTATTGCCTCTTCCTTTCCAGGGCCGCACTAAAGTGCGTTGTACGCACGCAGCTCCGACAACTTGTCCGCCAGGTCACAGGTGCGGGTGTCGATCTGCCCTTAGCCTTTTCCCCCTTCTCCAGCTCTCCTCCCTCCTCTCGTTGCCTTCGCGAGCCTGCCCTCAAATAGTGTGTGTGTGTGTGTGTGTGTGTGTGTGTGACTGTTCAGGCCAGTGAACCGTCACCGCCACACCACGGCAGAAGTTCACATCGTTGTGGTGGACAAGGAGAGCGTGGGAGAAGGGAGAGGAGGAGACGAGGGCAGATACCATCAACAGCAAACTTGCCCGTTGACCGCTTTTCTTCTGTGGCACTGGCTCGTCGGGGCGGCAGCGGGACAGCCCTTTGCGGACCCCATTCTCCTTTCGTGCTTTCGTGTATTCTTTCCGGCGGCATGTGTCTGTTTCTCTTGGTTTGCCGTATGTGTGGGGGCACCTCTGTCCCCATGTCCCTCTGTTATTTTTGGGAGAGGGTGAGCGAGGAGCGACTCACCCTCTCCGAAGCTCTTGTGGTGCCCTTCCCTTCACCGATTCCTTGGACCCCTTTTCTCTCTCTCTCTTCTCTTCATTTTCTCTCCGTCACTTCTTTGTTGTTTTGAAGGAGGCGGCTCTGTGCCCTCCCCCCCCTCCCTTCTGTAGAGACATTCCCTTCCCACCCCTTTATTCTTCACCTCTTCTTCACCCTCTCCACGTCACCTTCACCAACATCTCCTATTTCTACGGCCATGTGTAACGGTTCACCGTCTGTACAACTTGACTGCACCACCAAACATTCTCTCACCTCACTCACCTCTTGTCCCTTTGTTCCGATATATATATATATATACGTATCTATGACTATATATAACATGTGCTAGTTTCCCTCTCCCACCCTCTTCCTACTCTCCACACAGGTAAGGGATGACCTACAACACCAATGGCTCGACTGCACAGAGGGAGGGTATGGGGCGGAATGCCCGAGTCCTTGTTCAGATGGGTACGACGGAGACAGAAGGGCTGGGGAGAGAGTGTGTGTGTAGGTGTGTCTTCGTTAACCTCTCCCACCCTCACCTCCCTTCACTGCCATGGCCTTGCTCCGTCGACGTGTGCGTTCACCGGAGTCCACCTTCTCGCCTCCCCTTCCCCCTCCCCCCTTCCCCTCCTCTAGCACACAAGGGATTGAGAAAGCGTTCCCCAAAGCAAGATTAAAAGAGAAGAAACAACTGTAGAGGAGCCGTCACGCCCCTCTGCGGACGAGCGAGTGTTAGATCACAAGTAACAGGGCCGCGCACAGCTTCGTGGGTAGAGAGGGAGTCAACGGTCCGTTTCTTGCGCGTACCTGCCTGTGCCTGAGTGCCCCTGTTGCTCGTGGCATCTCGGGCGGTGCAATGACCAGCCGCAGTGATGGCAGCAGCAGCAGCGTGCCGTTTGACACGGACAGGTTGTGTGAACGGCATCAGAGAAGCATCCTTGAGAGCTTCAGCAGAAGGCAGAGCACGCAGTCACGTCCCAGCGCGGGCAGGACGGAGAGTGGCCGGAGGGAGAGTAGCGGCACAGGCCGCGGCCAGCAGCCGTTAACCAGAGAGGTAGGAGACGATGCCTCTGCCAGCGGCGATCGGGGGCTGCCCAGAGCTCTCGGCTCACGCGGAGAAGCGCACAACGGGGTAGTGCCGTCCCGTGGGACCGCGGCGGCAGCTGACACACCCTCCGTCGCAGACAACCAGAGACCTCCCCGTCAGCAGCAGCCCGCAGCGCAGGGAGAGGGAATGAGCGCTACGGGTGACACGACGCCTCTTTGTGACGCGTACAACCGACCACCTCGCGGTGCGGAGCGTGCCGCTGGCGGCCAAGCGGACAGCAGCCGTCATGAGCCCACACCGTCGGCGCAGGGTGGTCGGCCTTCGTACGACACTGGCTATGTGGCGAGCGACGGTCGTGACTCGCCACGGCACGAGCAGGTGGACTCGAGTGGTGGCACCGGCGAGTTCATTGAGAGGAGAGATTCTGCCCTCCCAGCCGCCAGAACACGGGCGGAGTCGGCGAACCATGAGTACCACCTACATCATGACCATTACGGGGAACAGGCAGAGGATGGGGTTCGAAGAAGCCCCACTACCCACATCCGCACCTCTTTCCACACACCGCCGCGCGACGCACGCGGAGGACCACCCCCTGTGAAGTGCCGCCCTGTCCGTCCCCCCTCCCGCCAAGACGACCCAACCGCAGCAGTCCGCCCAGCTCCCACGGAGGTGCCAGGGCCCCACCGCCGTGCGAGCCCTGGCGCTGGGTCCGACCAGCTGCTGTGGTCGAGGAACGGTACACCGCTGCTCCTTCACGTGGAGTCGCCGTCGTCAAAAAACGGGTCGTGGGGAGTTCGCCTTGGCTAGAGTGGCCACATCGACGGACTCCCCCTACCCGTTCCCCGCACTCCGCGTGCGACGACGAGGACGTCTGGCGGCGGCACCCAGCGGAGCGCGCCTCCTTGTGGGCAAAATCTGTTGGCGACCTCTACGCCGAGCGCTTCCGCGACGTGCTCGCGACGGAGACGCGCCGCCGCTACTCACTCATGATGGACTTCTTCGTCACGTACCCCCATCTCGGGACTGTCGCCCCCCTCCCCCGTCAAGGACCAGGCAAGGCCACCGGTGAGCAGGGCGGCGGTAGCGTCAGCGAGGCCGCTTCAGCGAAGCCGCAGGGCCATCAACGGAGCCCCGATCACCTGTCCCGAAGGAATAGTGCCAGGCCCGTGAGCCGGCGGTCCGACGAGTCGCGGGAAGAGACATGGCGGCCTCCTGGCCCTCCCTCCGTCCTCTCACGCCACAGCATCCACGTTGATGCGCCGCACTGGCACCTAGTGCGTCGCTACCGCGGCCGCGACCTGCAGGATGCAGTGGCGCAGGATATTGCCTCCGCCACACAAGTGGGCCCGCGCGATGTGACAAATGTGGAGTTCGCCGAGAAGGGGCAAGTCATTCGCTGCACCATTCGCCGTCCCCGCCACGCCAGCGGTGCGAAGGTAGATCGACAGCTTCAGCAGTGCACCTTTCCGCGGATGTGGCGCCTGTACGATGAGACAGTGGACCTCGTGGATTCTGTCGCGGATCTGGACAGGCGTGGCGGCCACCCCAACCACCGCCACCACCACGGCAACAACGGCTCTCCTCCCCCCGCGATGCACTGGACAGAGCGACCACCACCACATGCCTTTGTCTCTCGTGACAGCCCCACTGAGCCGAGCCGGGCAAGTGAGCCAAATGCACAAACCCCGTCCGAGGACAGTGTCAGGGCCACCAGAAGCGTGTCTCACCGTCCCGCCGCGCGACGGTCTGCAAACGCCGTGACATCAGCCACGCAGACGGAGGCCGACGTCCATGCGCAGAATGAACCAGGTGGCACGACGGTGGCCGCCTCCCCCTCGCACCGCAAAGCCCCAGATCCAGCGCCTTCCGCTAGTGCTCCGAAGGAGGAAGCCGGCGTCCTGCGGCTGACGGCCTTGGTTCCGACTGCGCACAGGGCGACAGCAGCCCCATCCCAGTCGGCTGCTGCTGCTGCAACTCCCGCTGCCGCGACAGTCGTACTGCGTGAGTGCCAAATCGTCTTTGAGGGCGTCAGCTCCGCAGACATGGGAGAGCCCGTGGTTGCCGACATCCAACGGGCCGTGGCACGCGACTGCGCAGCGGCTGCTCCGTTCGTCTCGAGCGTCTCGGTGCGAGCGGTGGAGTCGCAACCCTGTGCAGCAGGCACCCGTGTCATCGCAACGGTCCGCGTGGCGTGCCCGCACACGGTGGAGTTGGCTGACGTGCGTCACGCCCTCTCGGCATGTCCGTTTCGCGAGACGTGGCCCATTCTCCGGGGCCATGCCAGCTGGAACGACGACGAGAAGGACAAGGAGGTTGTGGCGGTGAAGCTCGGTGGCACGACAGGCACTGCCGCTGGGCTGCCAGCGGGTAAGCACAGCGATGGCGAAGAAGGGGGCGGCACCGCAACGGTTACTGCAAAACCCCCGCCATCTCCTCTCCCTCGTTCCGCGTCTCGGGAGAGTCCTGTGGCAGCAAAGACGGCAGAGGCAGTGTCAGAAGCGTTGGTGCCGAGCTACGAGAGCTGCGCTGGCCACGACGCTGGCGGGCGAGAGCAGCCGCCGCAGCTAGCGCACGCTGACGACGGCGTCTCAGCTCTCACCTCACAGCAGCTGCAGCGACAGCAGCACGTGCTCGAGCGAGTCTTCCCCGGCGGAGTCTGGGAGGCGCTGTTTCCCCGTCACCAGCACATCCTCTGCGACGTCTTCACAGCGGAGACTGCCGACCTGTTGGGTGTCTCCCCACACGACGTGGATCTGCTGTCCGCCTACACGAGCAAATCGCCCTCATCCTCGGATACCGCACCAATCCTATGGACGGGGCTGCACCTCCGATTTCGTCTGGCCTCACACGCGGAGTCCCGCGCCGGCACCGGGCGGTGGCACGTGATGCAAACGCGTGTGACACAGCACCCGTATCCTCGAATGCATGCACTGTGTGCTGCTCTGACTCCCGCAGACGGCCACCCAACGAGCACGCAACCACAGGTCGCGGAGCGAGAGACAGCGTCCCCACCAGCACCTTCGCGGCTGCACGCGTCCTACTTCGCAGGCAGCGGGTGGTCCCGCCTCGTTGCGCGGTGCCCGGACATGCTGCGCGAGGGCTTCGCACACGACGCCGCTGCTGTTCTTGATGTTCCTGCCACGGACGTAACTGGCATACGTTTCATGGTGGTAGCCGCACAGAGTAGGAACGGCGAGGGGAATGAAGATGGTGGCGATGGCGGCGGCGGTGCTGGGCTTCTTGTGGTGTTCACATTGGCCTCTGAGCGCGGTGATGCGGTCGTGTCCGCCCATCACCTGCGAGCACTGGCCGACCTACGCCACATGCACATTATGCAGGCCTTGTACGACAGCTTGGCTGGCGACCCGACAGCGCGAGAGGCGGTGCCGCAGCCCATACCGACGCCCGTCGCGCAGGCGAAGCGCCACTACGACGATGACACCACCCGAAAGGCATCCGCAGCGGTGGCGGGGCTGCGGAATGGCCATCTCGGCCACCCTGTCCCGCTGCACCACAGGAACGAGGATGTCGCGCAGGAAGAGGTGGCTGCCGCGGTGCCGTGCGTCGAGTTCATCGAGGATGAGGTCGTGGCGCCTGCTCCGGTCCTTGTGACGACAGCGCACAACATGACGCTACGGGGTAGCCGGTGGCCCGCCATTCTCTCCGATGACAACGGCGACAAAGCCGTGAGGACAGCTTTCGCTCAGGATGTGGCCGAGGCGTTCCAGGGGTTCCCCCACACAGAGCTTGCCTCGGTGCATGCCGCCACCCCGGTAGGGCCTGACACTGGCGACAGTGCCACTGTAGAGATTGCCTTCTCCATGACCCATCCCACGGCGCTAAGCGCTCCGACGATTGCCGACACCATCGCCAAAGGCGCTTTCACGCATCTGCGGCATCTCTATTCGTCGGGGAGCGGGTCTACGCCTCCTGTATCGCCGCCGGCAGCAGCGCAGCATCACACGTTGTCAATGGAAGAGGAAGAGAAGGAGGACACCGCCGTTGTCGGCTCGACGAGCCCGGCGACGGGGGCTTCGGGGGGCCGCGTGTCTGTCTCGTCTACCACCACCCCTCCCCCTCCCCCTCCCGGCTCCCCTCGTCGCGACCCCAGGACCTCCCCAACGCCGAGCGAGTCAGTGGCCCCCGCGCTGCCCTCGTCGGACGGCCAGGGGCCCACCTCCCCAAGCCACCCGCCGCACCGCAGCGAAAGCACTCCCGGCCGCCGAGAGTCGCTGAGACGCGCCGCTGAACTCCTCGCCATCATTGGCGCAACAAAGCCGCAGGAGGTCGCGCCAGCCACGCCAGCCGCAGCAGCCGCGGACGAGGACGGCCTCCTCTACAGCATGCACACGCTGTTTGTGGAAGGGGAGGAGTGGCAGCGTGTGGTGGACCGCAGCCCGGACGCGCTGCGGGTCGCGTTAGCTGAGGACATTGTCGAGGCGAACGGCGCCGCGGGCAGCAGCGACGGCGACGACAACGCCGGTGACGTCTCTCGAATTACCGGGGAGGGGAGGCCCGTCGCGCTTGTCGCAGCGCCGGTAGCGACAGCGCGCGGCCTGGTGGCAAACTACGCCCTTCAACGTGGCGCGACATCCTTGGGTAGCAGGTTCGAGGCGGACCGCGCCATTGAGCGGTCCCCACTCCGGCGTTGCTGGGAGCTCTACCACGGCACAATGGCCGCAAACCGTTCAGAGTCCCCCCAAATGCCCGGCGGGTCCCTCACCGAAGCACAGCCTCTGGACAAGGGTGAGGTCACACCGATCGACCGGCGGCGAGGTCATCAAGAGCGGTTCCCGCATCCGCCACGTCGTCGTGATGGTGGCGAAGCAGTGCCGTTGTCAACTCCTCCTTCCCCTCAGACGCACGCCGCGGACAGCTGCTTGACCCGTAGCACCGACGCTAGTGTGGGACTGGAGCATCCATTCACGGTCTTTCTAGAGGGCGTCGAGTGGGTGGGCATCGCCGCGCGCCACGGCGAGGAGCTGTGCCGCCGCGTGGAGAAGGATCTGCGCAGCGCCGTTCTCCCCCTCCTGCCGTCCCACGCGACTGTGTCCGCCGCCATCTCGTCCCTAATGCCGTTGGCACGGCAAGGCCTTCTCGTCCATTGCGCGATCCTTCCCGTGAGCGTGAAGGGACTGGGCGGAGTGGAGGAGGTGGGCAAGGAAGGAGAAGGCCAGGAGCCTCCCCAGTGCGAGGAGTTCCCCAGGCGCACGCAGCTCGAGGCGGCCTTGTCGTCCCACCCATTCTACAACGCGTGGTCGCTCCTTGGGGAAGTGGCGGCGCCGAGCACTCCAGCCCATCACAAGGCCACAGACAGCGAGGCCAGCGACAATGGCGCCATGAAGCGGCGGAGTGCTTCCCCCGCGCCGACCCGCGAGGAGGCACCGCGGCTACCGCAGATGGAGCAACGTGAGTCCCTCAGCCGCACCACGTCGACCGGATCGAGCGGCACCCCTTCCTTCGCCCTTGCGCTGAAAGCCCCGTCGCCGTCGGCTGCAGCTGCTAGCACCACTCCTGACGGTGCCCTCACGCAAGACGAGCCGGTGGCGCAACTACACCCGTCCGTGCAGCTGCGCAGGAGAGACAGCGCGGAGGCACAGTGTCCGCCGCCACGTGACCAGGTGGCGGAATCCGTCAGCAGCACGAGCGCTGCGTCCAGTGTGAGGTCACCAGAGAGACCGCTCGCGAGCAGCAGCCGCTCGATTGACCACCCAACAGCAGCTCCTGCTACGGCAGACGAGCTACCAGTGCCCCCGCCCGCCCCCCAAACACAACTCGGCGCGCTGCAAGGCACAGACGCGTATGTTGCTCGCAGGAGCATCGCGCTGCCTCCCCGTGCGGAGGGTGCCTCCCTGGCTCCCTCTCCGAACGGCATCGTCGTACTGCAGGTGAGTTCGCCCCTCACCGCGACCGCAGCTGAGACAGTCCTCACACGTCGCCCCGCCTCCACCTCGTCGTCGTCGTCGACGACCTCCGACGTCGGCGCCGTCGCCTCTGGGCTTCCACCGTCACCACCCTCCCAGATAGCAGAGGTAAAACTGGCAGAAGAGAGAATCCCGTCACAGGCGAACCTG
This sequence comes from Herpetomonas tarakana, assembly GCA_030849825.1. NCBI lineage: Eukaryota > Euglenozoa > Kinetoplastea > Trypanosomatida > Trypanosomatidae > Herpetomonas > Herpetomonas tarakana. The sequence goes on along the minus strand of JASAOB010002628.1, from coordinate 12,535 downwards.
GCGGCTCACACACACCACACGGATGGCGCCGGCGTCGAGTACCACCGCAGGCGGCGATCCGTGCGCGCCGCGGCAGTCGAACCACCTCGACCGTTTTCGGTCACGCTGTCGTCCGCGTCGTTGCTCTCGTCCTTTTCGCTGCCCGCGGTCCTGAAGCCGTCGGCGCAGGCCGTCGTCGCTCCGCCCCGATCCGCTTCCCGTGATGCATGCCACCACAGCTGCCATCGGCTCACATCGGCAGCCAGGGAGAGTGTCGGGCAGCCCGAACCCAGCACCAACAGTGCCGTCGACAAAACATCTTTGTCGTCGGCCCATGGCGTGCCGCTCGCGGCGGACCAGGCGCCATCGCCGCAGGCCACGATGGAGTCCCCCGCTCCGCCACCAGTCCCCCCCAAAGAGCCAGATGCACAGTCGGACTGGTGGCGTGTGCGCGTTGTCGAGGAGAGTGCCACTACCAACGACGCGGCGGCAGCGGCGGCACGGCCTAACTCCGACTTTGCCGCAGTGCGCTTTCCATTTCCGACACCGCCGATGCGACGCGACGCCGCCTCCTCTCCTCACACGGCGGACCGCGCCGTCGTGTCCTTCGACGATGGGAAACGCGCCAAGGGCCGTGCTGTGTGGCGGGGCAACGGGGACGAAGACGGCGCCTGGATTCGCCCTGTGCCAAAGCGACAGCAGCCCACGAAGGATCCTGACGGTAACTTCCTCGTTGTCTTCCAGCCCTCGCTGGAGCTTGGGGTCATTCTCAACCGTCTGGATGTCGCTGAGAACCTCATCAAGGAGCGCACACGCCGTTTGTACCTACAGACGCTATAGCATCGTTGTTCATGGCAGTCGTTCCCTCCTAGCGGGCTGCACTCCCATCATTCACAGACACACACACTTTAATGAACATGTGCCATCAGCTCATACTTATTTCTTGTGTACTTTTGTTTACTTCTTTTGTCCATCAACAGCGGCGATGGGGACATTCCTTGTCTGCCCATGTACATAACACCAACGGAGAGGTTGGCTGGGGCGGGATGGGGGCTAGAGCAGTCACTTCCCCCCCCCCCCTCCTTTCCACTCACTTGCCAACGAGCATGTCTCCACTTAGAGTTCTCACTGCCCGAATCCATCCTGCCTCGTAGACCAATGGATCCTGTCCGCGCTATAGTCACAATGCTTCTCATTCTGTCTCACCGTCTCACAGACAAGGGCTACTTTTTGGGTGTGTGGCACCACAGACCCGTTCAAGGATGGCAGACCCACTGTGTGTCAGGCACTGTCGCCCAACGCAACAGGAGGGGTGCACCCCCCCTCCCCCCCCCCCCCATGGATGACTGAGCGACGCATCGTCCTCTCTCCTTCCCACTCTCTCTCTCCTTATGTGTAGGTAGCTCGCAACCGGTTGTTTTTCCCCGCTGCGGTGTGCATCTCTCTCTCTCTGTGCATCTACTTGTGCTTTGTACTTCGCCGTTAGAAAGGTATATCATTCGTTCTTGCGGTGGGCGAACTCGATCTCGCGCTTGTCCGCGGTGTCAGGAACCATCCTCATTGTCCGTCCTCGCTCAGCCGCGGCGATGCAAGAGAGGTCAGCCTCTGGCTCCATCGACGATGTGCTCGCCGGAGCACTGTGGGTGACCGGGCTAACTGACCCCACTCTCAGCATGGAGAGACTGCACGAGACGTTTCTGGACGTCGTGTTCAGCTTTCCGGGAAGCAGCGACGCGGGCGGAAAGGAAGGCGGCCGCGATCAGCTCCGCCTGCGCACCGCCGCGGAGGTGGAGCGGGAGCGCCGAGAGCGCGAGCGTCTACGACAGGAGGCCGCGGACCTTCTCGGGATAGGCGGCGACGACGGTGCCTTCGCTGACGAGGAGCTGGACGAGGAGGCCTCCGACTTTGCCGACGACGAGTTGGACGAGAACGATCAACTCGCCGAGGATCGCGCGTTTCTTGACTGGGTCGACCACACGCACCATGTCGCCCACCCACGCGATGACAAGGCGGACGCGGTGTCGGGGAGCTCCCCGGCCGTGGAGCTCGAGCTTCGTCGGGTGGGGCTTGGGGAGGCCCAGGAGGCCGCCGCGGCGGACGTGCTCCCGGAGCGTCTGAAGGAGATTGAGATGAAGGAGGACCGCCCGCGACTGGGTGCAAAGACGTTGGCGGGGGGCTACACCTACAGCATTTCCCTCGAACTGGAGGCGTACTGGGTCCTGAGGCAGCTGCGCAGGACGGGGCAGCCGCTGGCGCACTGCACCCGCGTGTGCGCACTCGCCAACCGACCGCTGGCCGACATCGCGGACGAGCCCGTTCTCGCGGCCATTTCCTTTGCACTGCGCAAGATGACGCGGGAGCACCTCGAGCCCGCGCACCTCATGATCTACTACCAGACGGACTTGCACCCCCTCCTCTTCGCGCTGCTGGACGGCTCCGCGCTGATGGCCTCTGCCGAGCATTCCATTCCTGTGCCCTCTCTTGCCTACAGTACGCTGTCCGGCCGCCGCCAGCGTCCCATTCTCTCGGAGACGTACGTCGGCTTTACGGACAAGAGCACCGCCTCCATCGGTGAGGGCGACCCCGCATGGCGCGATCTGTTCGGCACCGACTACCTCGTACGCAAACCCTGCTTCATCGAGCTCGGCCGTCTCCTCGTGCGCATCCTGGAGCTCGACTCGCTGTGCCACAAGTTCGAGTACCGGCGCCAGCAGATGCTGATCATGCTGCGTGACGTCACGGAGGCACACGTGCAAGACCAGCGGACGCTCCTGGAACACACCGTCTTTGAGGATGCCGTGGAGGCGGACCTGTGGCACTCGTTCGTGCAGGGCCTGATGAACCGCCGCAGCCGCGGCGCGTACCACGTGGTGCGCGCGCTGGGCCTCGAGGAGGCCTACGAGGAGTACACCATCACGGCCCTCCAGTACCAGGAGAACCTGCTGAACAACGCCGCCATTCACCTGTGCACCCGCCAATCGCACATGAACCTGCACGCGTGGGCGGAGCAGGTGGGCAGCGTGCTCTCCCCACCTCGACAATCGGAGTGGGTGCTGGCGCTCTTCAACAACGCGATTGTGGAGACCTTCTCCAGCCTGCCGCTGCTCTGCAAGCAAGTCGTCGACATGTTCTGCTCCGAGGGCGATCTCATCGTCTCCTACACCACCGTGCAGCGCACGGAGGACATCTTCCCTCTCTCTAGCTTCTTCGTGGACCACCCACGGCACTACACGGACCTCGTGCAGAAGGAGCGCCAGGGATTGGTGAAGCTCTTCTACGTGGTGGACGAGGACTTGGTGCGGCGGGTGCTGAACATGAACCAGCTGTATCAGAGCGTTCCGCCGCCGGAGACGACGGACCCGTCCGCCCCCGAGATGGAGTGGTACCGCGAGCGAGAGACGGCAATGGAGCTGCTTGTCTATCGGCTGGTGGACAGGCTCAGCGCGAAAGTCAAGAGCGAGCTGCTCAGCCAGACGGTGTACCAACTGGACACCATCGGCGTGCAGCGCCTGAGTCTCTTCTGCGCTCAGGGTCCTTACGAACCCACGCGGCTTGCGATTGACGCCTTTACGCCAGACACGCTGACGTGGGAACCGGAGTGGAACGTGGTGGAGGCGCTGCCACGCGACCCCGCGGGGGGCGGAGGTGGCGGCGGGGGTGGCGACATCCCCGTTGCCGTCCGCCCACAGGCCCGCGTGTGCGCTGTGTTCCAAGGCGATAACGGCATCACGTCATTTGCGTTCATCGACGAGAACGGCGCCGTCATCGGATCGACGCGCTGGACGGAGTGTGCGATGAACTCCGCGCTTGGCCGCGCCGCCGCGCTGATGCAGAACATCACGCTGGAGAAGCTGTTCGTCCAGTGCACGCCGTCCGTCATCGCCGTTGCCGCGTCGGGAGCCGCGAGTTTCCGGCTGATGCGCTCCATCCAGGACTTTGTGCGCGACCGCGTCGTGCCCGCGCTTGGCGTGGCGGTGGATGTTGTCTGGGCCACCCCCGACATTGCGCGCTTCTCGAGCGAGACGAGCTACGCAGACCAGGAGATGCCGTCCATGGACCACGTCATGCGGACCAGCATCGCCCTCGCCCGCTTCGTGCAGGACCCCCTCACCATCGTCGCCACCCTCTTTGACGAGCGACACACCATCGTGCGCGTGCTGGGCACAAGCGTGCCCGGCAGCATCACCGGCCGCGAGAGCCAGGAAACTTTCTCCCGCAGGGTCGCGTGGGAGATGAGCCTGTGGGTCGGCGCCACGGGGTTCTGGCTCGAGGACTGCGTGCGCCGCCCCAACAGCCTGGCCGTGTTGCAGTTCGTTCCCGGCCTCGGCCGCTCCAAAGCCCGAGTGCTCCTGCAGGACGTCGCCAAGAACCCCGTCACGAGCCGCGCGGTCCTCGAGGCGCGACTGACCGATCTGTTCGGCAACGTTGTCACGCACAATGCTCTCAACGCCATTCGCATGGCAGTCCCGGACGGCGGCGAGGAACACGCGGAGAGCTGGCACCCGCTGGACCAAACACTGATCCCTCCTGCGTGGTATGCCGTGGCTGAGGCGCTCGTGAAGGAGATCGTGGCAACAGGAGGAGGGAACTCGGCGGATATCTTCGGCGACGACTTTGGGGACACGACCGACGCCGCGGCGGACGAATCGGCTGTCGCTGCGCCACTTCTGCAGTTCTTCGCCAAGAGCATGCAGGATCGGCGCGACTGTGTCGCTGCAGCCACGGAGAAGGAGGACTACATTGGCAAGGTGTGCGATGTCGTACGCCCCCGCGGGATCGATAGCGTGCCTGGAAACAGCGAGTTCCTCTTCCTCGTGGACGAGCTCGTCGCCGGCGGGCAGTCCTTCATCCGCCGCCCCTACCGCCGTATCTCCACCCGCGAGCTCATGCGCGGGGTCACCGGCGTCACGTTTGTGTCGAGCGCGGACCTGCAGGACATTGTGCAGCGGGGCCTGGTGTCCTCCGCCGTGTTCAGCTCCTCTCCGGCGGCAGCGTACGATGGCAGCGATGGCGCGGCGGCGGCGCTTTCGTTTGGCCAGTTCGACGACGTCGACGTTGGCAGCGTTGAATCGGTGGTCATTAAGGAGGGAGACTACGTGACAGGGACAGTGACCGGCATCCGCGGTGGCCTTAACCAAGGTGTTCGCCTCGTCACCTCTCGCGGGCTTGACGCCTTCATCGCCCTCGACAACATTGACGACCCGTCGCTGCGCGCGGAGGTGGAGCACCACATCCAGTTCCTCGAAGCTGTCAGGGAGGCTCGCGTAGCCGGGGTGCCAGTGTCGGACAGGGTGCCGCAGAACTACGAGACCCCCGCACGCCTGCGACGCGGGGCACTCATCCAGGGCATTGCCACGAGATGCAACTGGGCTCGCTGCGAGCTTCATCTTCGCTGGTGTCCCGCGCGCGAGGCTGCCTTTGACGTGGCCAAGGCGACCGGCGATGGCGGGAAGGACAGCCTCTATTTCCCGTCCAGCTACGCCAGCCTCGCCGGTGCCGTTGTGCCGGGGCTGGGCGGCAGCGCCACCCTCGGCGGCTTGCGCGGCGACGGGGTGGACGCTCCCCGCACCTTCACGACCAAGATCGCACGCCACGTGCTGTTCCGCGATTTCACGAACATGCAGGCGCAGGAGGAGCTGCGCGACAAGGAGATGGGGGAGATGCTGCTGCGACCCGCATCCGGCGTGCGCAACGGCGCGACGTGTGTCGTGAAGCTGGGGCAGAACTGCACCGCCAGCTGGGTCATCCGCGAGGAACGGAGGTCAAACGGCAACATATTCTATGTGCTGCGCGAGAAGCTGGTCAACAAGGTCCTCGCGTTTGACGAGGTCGACGAGATGCTGCGGGACTTCATGGGTGCGGTGGTGAATCTCGTGCGCAGTGTCCGGAGGCATCGGCGCTTCGTGCAGCACCTCCGCGACGTCCGCGGTGCTCTCGAGGACCAGCAGCGCGCTGGCGGCGGGAGCAACGTGTTCGCCTACTGCTTCGCGGAGACCGGGACCATGTCAAAGCCCCCACCGCTCTACCGCGTCTTCACGAGCTGCGGCAATCGGCAGTACGCGTTTCGTCTCCACTTCACCAACACCGCGATATACGTGCGGCTGCCCTTTGGCAGGTCGCAGTCCGGCGGATCGGGCACGGCGGACTACCGCTGGGTGGAGTGCGGCAACGCGGAGCAGGTGAGCGAGACGGTGAAGAATCACGCCCGCAAGAGTAGTAGCTTCTTCTAGGGAGGCAGTGCTGTCGTTTTTGGCGTTCCTCTCTCGGTTTTTGGTCCTCCCCTCCTCCTCCCCTCTCTTCCTGGTTCACCGGTCAGAGTTATCGTGTGGGTGTCTGTGTCTGTGTCTGGGATCATCCTGTTGCCGTCATCGACCCCCTCCTTGTTTCTCTCGTCCATCGGATGCACTGTACTCACGCCCCACACACTCTCTCCCTCCTCCCCCCTCCTACGCTAATCTGTCTCCACCCACATGACAAACAGGAGGAACTCGCGGGGACGAGCTTTTGCGCAGCGGCGGCCTTCAGCGTGCTTCTGTGGGGGTGGGGGGGTGGGGGTGTCTTGAGTCTCCTCCGCAAAGGCTGCGGCGGTGATACCTTGTTGACAGCTAAAGGAGAAAGGGAGGGGCTACCGCCCTGCTCTCGAACTTCTCTTGTTCTCTTCTGTGTGTGGGGGAGCGGGCCGGTGCCTCTGGCCGTACCTCTTCTCTCCCTTCACGTTTCGTCCCTTCTCTATCGCGATAGATTTGCCAAGCCAGTGGTCATTCCACCTCACTCCTTCCCTCTCTCACTCCGCTGTCTCCGTGGCACACGCCGACTTATCGTAAGGACACGTGACGGGAGCCGTCGAGAGGAGTCCACGCACACGCACACACACACACACACACACACACACACACACACACACACACACACAAGTGTCTGCGCGAGGGTGAAACGACGAGCAACGAGTCGTCCCCAACTCCGTCAGTGCATTAGTGGTCGATGCTTCGTGGCGTCCGCCGACTGCTGGCGAGAGCGCTGTCAGCAGATGCGTCGCTCGTGGCACTGCCTCCAGGTGTGGAGAGCTGCCGCGTGTTCCGCAACGTGATAAGCGCCGAGGAGGAGGACCTCATATACGAGGAGTATGGACGGGTGCTGGATCGCGAGGGGCAGGCGGTCCCCCTGGAAGGGACCAGCGGCCAAGACAAGATCGTCAAGCACACCTACCTGGAGATCCACGGCGACAAGGACTTCACCGAGGTGAGGAGTATAAACCGGAAGGAGATCAAACAGCTACCTGGCATCACATGGTCACCAACACTGATGAGGGTTATTCGCGAGATAGGGCCGCCAACGATTCCCTTTGTTCCCGACACGGGCCGCATTGTGGAGCACAATCTGCCAGGGTACGAGCTACACGTGGAGAACCCCACGGTGGGCTCCTCGTTTGTGTATTTTAACCTGCTGTGCGACACGGTGCTCGAGTTCGACGACGAGCCGACACAGCGCAGAGGGCAGGTCTACGTGCCTGCGCGCTCGCTCATGTGCGTCTCTGGCGAGGCGCGCTGGGGCTTCCGCTTCGGGGAGCTGAGTGAGGACGTGCACCGCTTCCGGCTCGCCAGCGGCGGCACCCGGCGAGTGGAGATGGACATGCGGGTGAGCATCCAGCTGTGGCGGTTCAACGCCAACCTCCTCGACGCACGCGTGCTGCAGGATCGACTGGACCAAAATCTGGTACAGGCGGAGAGAAAGCTGGCTGCCGATGAGGAGAGGAAGCGGCAGCAGCGCATAGCGGCCCAAGACAAGGAGGTGGACGAGCGCGAGGCTATGGAGGCGCTGCAGCTACCCGACGCCAACCGTTTCAACATCCAACCGGAAGGCGCGAAGGCGTCACCGATGGAGACGCTGCAAGCCCTGATGGGTGCTGGCGCGGGAGGAATCGACAACGTCGGCAGCGGCGCGCTCGGCGGTGATCTCGCTGACGATGGCGCGAGCGGCGTGGGGGGCCGGGCGGCCTCGCTCCGCAAGAAGACGGGCATCGAGCAGCAGAAACTAGTGGCAGAGATGAGCCAGGAGTACGGCCGCCATAAGGAGCAGTTCTCACACGTTCACAACGTCTTGCAGGAGATGAAGGCCATGTCGGATGCGGGGCAGCCGGTGAACGACATGTGGCTGAAGAAGAAGGCGATGGAGAACCCGCAGGCCGATCCGGAGCGCGACGCTGCCGACGGCTTCGACGCGGACGACATCGAGGGCACCTGGGACCGCGCCGACGCCAAGGCGCGCTTCTACAAGGCAAAGCTCAAGACCATGGACTACGACGGCACGGCGTTCCTCAACCCGACGATGCCGGATGTGTCCAAGGAGGCGCCGCTCGACATGCGCGCGACCATCCGCAAGATTGCCCCTCACGTGAAGGACGGAGACAAGATCTTGGCCTCCCTGCCGGGCGGTCAGGAGCGCTGACAGCCGGGGAGATTGGGGCAGGGACAGTGGCCGACGCTTTCCAGTCTTGTATGCTGAGAGCCTACTGGTCCTTTGTACCGGTTGGTGCCCACTGTGCGACTCACCTGAGTTGCCGCTGCAAACTACTACTCTCCTGTGTCGCGTCACAAGCGACAACCGAACGAGGAGCACGAAGCAAAACGGATTTACGAACAGGGTGTGTGTGTGCCCAGACCACGCAGCCGCATCGTTGTGCAGAGCGGTCTCTGTCTTCTCGTCCTACCGCAATCCCGACCCTTCTCTGACTACGCTTCCATCTCCTTCCCCCTGTAGACAAGACCCATCTCGTTCCTTCCACCTCTGCACGCGCGCACACAGGCACTCGCAAATACCCCCCCCCTCAGCGCCGTCCCGCACTATCGCTGGCCGTACCACTCGCGAGAGAGACCCGTCGCTGTGAATCCATTGGTAATTTTGTTTCATTATACCCTTCTCCTCTTTGATTGCTATCCCCCTTCCCCCCCCCCACTCCACTTGGTACGGAGCACTGTCTGCTCTGATGGAGGAGGCGCACGGAAGCGGTGACGCAGCGGCGGCGGCGCTACAGGCAAAGTGCCGGAGCCTCTGCCCCGCAAAGGCGAGCATTATCGACAAACTCGCGCACAGCGCCGGCTCCGTGTGCGGTGACGAGCAGCGCCGAGCGATCTGGCTGCGCATCGTGCGAGACCAGCTCCACACGAACCCCCTCCTTGCCCTTGCCGCGTCGGCCCCCACGCGAGGCATCCTTCTTGCCACAGCCGCGGCTGCCCTGACGCCGTCCGCGCCGGTCCCCCTTGCGGCAGCCGCCTCGGAGGTGCTCGCCACGCTTCTCGTGACAGCCCCGCTCGCCGCAGCGACGGCCATCAAAAGCATTTCGTCTCAGTCGATTGTTGCAGCGCACTCGACGACGCAACTACGCGGCGAAGACGGCAGCACAGCACGGAGCTACACACTCGCCGTGCTTAGCTCGCTCATCTCTCTGGACCACGGTGGGTCTGACGACGGCAAGGATTGTGGTCAGCAGAACCTCCTCCCGCCCTTGCTCTCCCAATGCACAAATGTGGCGGATATTAGTCCACCAGCAGAGCAAGCGGAGGTGGCCAGTCGCTTCGCCGATGCCGCTCTCGTTCTTTTCACCCTGACAAACACAGGAGCACGGGGGGCTCAAGTCCTTGCGGGGCGCTGCGGCGAGGTGCTGACCGCCGTAGGGACTGTGATGGAGGGGACGACGCCACTGAGGTGTGCGGAGCTGGTGTCGGCCCTTGCCTCAGTGCTGTGTATCTTGTCGGCGGCGGCGGATCCGCACGAACAGACCCGGGCGACGGCGTTGCTGGGCGAGGTTCTGGGCGAGTCGGGAGTCAGTGCAGGGGGCCAGCAACAACAGCAGCAGCAGCACGACAAGGGCACGGACGTCGCTTCCCACGAGCCAGCAACGACTCCAGCCGCGTGCGACGCCGCGTGCACCACCCTTTGTGCTGAGCTGCTGCAGCCTGTGGATGTTGCTCCCAGGGAGGGCAGGCCTACCCTGGTCCGTCTCCAGGAGGCTACCGTATCGCTACAGTCGGCGCTTGGGCAGGGGAGCAGGAGCCGTGCCGTGGTGCAGAAGGGACACATCCGGCCGGTTCTCCGCGTGCTCGAGCAGCTCGACGAGAGGTTCGGTGCGGTTGGCATTCTCTGCGCTGTCATGCTAACACCCGGGCTCGCGTCGTGTCTGTGTGCTCTTCTGCGCACGTGCCCCGATGCCGCCAAGGTGCCCTCGGACGACGCGGCTGCGGTGGGGGAGGGCACAGGCGACGACGCACCCATCGGCGCCGGTGACGTGTTTGACCTGTGGATGGCCGTGCTGCAAGCCCCATCCAACCTGGCTCGGGCCCGCTCCGATGGCTTCCCTGCGGCATCGGCTGTCCGCTGCCTTCTCCTCGACGCGTTTCTGCTGCTGGGCGGAGCGGAGAAGCTCGTCGCGTGTTTGGGGGAGAGGTCCGACTTGGCGTCGAGGACGGCACCTCTCGCTCCCGCGGAGGTCGCGCTGGACGAGGACGAGGGGAAGGGACAGCTCCTTGGCGCGTGGCATCTCCTCGAGGTGGCCGCAACGGCCTCGGCGGTGCCCTGTGCAAGGCTGTTGTTCTCCGCAGAAGCACTGCCTCGCGCCATCGGCCCCGTGTTGCTGTCCGCCATCGCCGACGAGAAGAGTGCGGGATCGCCACCCTTGCTGTCGGTGCCGCTCCATGCAGAGGTGCTGTCAACGGCGCTGGGGCTCATTCCGGCGATGGTCACCGCCTGCCAGTCCTGCGTGGACGATCCTTCCCCAGAGGAGACGAGGGACGGGGCGACGCCTCTTTCTCATGCCACCCAGAAAATCTGCGGAGCCGACGGCGAGGCGTTGGTGTCCACCGTTGCGACACTGGTATCGACTGGCGCACTGGTGGGGAACGCAGATGTCGTGACTGCAGGACTGGACGCGCTGGTGGTTCTCGCTGGTGCGTTTCCGTACGCGGCGACGCGGGTCGTGGACTTTGACTTCCTCTCCGAGTCGATGGAACTCTGGAAGGTGTCCGCCGCGGAGGCCGAGCCGACGCCACCAGCCGAGGCGGGCGACGCTGTCGACCTCGTCGCACAGGGGATCGTTGCCGGGACACGCACCAAGGAGGAGGAGAAGAAAAGGAGTGCCGCCTTTACTATTCGCGACGCGCTCACGGTGGGCACCCTTCGTGTCATGGAGGCCATGGTGCGTCGTGTGCCCCACGCGGTGAACTTTGAGTGGATCGAGTTGCTGAAGACGGGCATTGCTCTCCTGCCGTACCACCGGGCCTCGGCGAGGGGTGACTCGGCGGCCGTTTCCCTGCGCGAGGTGTTCGCGCCGGCACTGCTGCGCTGTGTTCTGTCCTCGGTGCGTGCGAATGAAGAGGCAGCTGACTACCTGTTCGAAGCAGAGGAGCAGGACGTGCTGTGGGGCGAGCTGCAGGCGCGGTACGCGGAGGTGAAGGATACCGCGCCGGAGGAACGTGAGTTGGGCGACGTTGTCGTGTCCCTCGTCTTGCTGCTGGCTGCACACTTTCCTCCGCCCAGACTCACGGCCGAGGTTTGCACTGTGCTCGAGACCCTGTTGCCAAGCCAAGAAGGCAGCTGGAATGGTGCCGCCACCCCGTGCGCACTGGCCGCCTACCTCGACGCGGCAACTGCGTTGCCAGACACCGAAGCAGAGCAGCGACACGACAAGGACGAGGAGAGCAGCGAAGCCGGCGTGGAGGCTTTTGTGGCGAGGGCAGTGTGCGCCACGCTGCCTCCTACCGCGCCGCACAGCAGCAGCAGCAGCAGCAGCGGCATCACCGACAGCGATACGAGACAGCACCTCGTGAATGCCCTGCGAAACTGCGGCCCATTGGCGATTCTTCGAGTGCTGCGGAGCGTCTCACCGGGGCCGTCTGACGAGGACGTTCCCCCCATGCTCTCTCGTCTCCTCGCGCTTTCTTTAGCGCTGCGGTCTAGGGACGTGGGTGGGAGGGGTGCGGATGGGTCACCACTTGGCACGCTGTTGTGGGACGCAGCGGTAAACCTAACAGTGGGCATGCTGGACTGGCTCACCGGCACCCCACTGCCCGCTGACATAGCCGCAGCCGGCCATGACGCGTACGCTCGCGTACTGTACTGCCAGCACGGTGTGGCCCTTCTAGAGACGGTGGCGGCCGTGCCCGCGGTGTCGACGACACACGTACTGCCAACGCTCCTCGCGCAACGCGGCGACGGTGCAGAGACGCCTGGGCGGCGGCGACCCTTCCTGAGCTCCCTCGCGCACCTGCGAGACCGTACTCGGCGCGTTGCGTCAGCACAGCCGCCAACGGCCGCCGCCGCGAGTCTCCTCACCTCTCTGGATCAGGACCTTTCCTTAGTGGCGACCGGGATGTTGCAGGCCGTCAGCGCCACCAATAACGGGGTTAAGAACATCTTGGACTCTCCAGGGTGGCACGAGTACGCGACGGTCGCGTTGCTTCCCAGTGTGTTGAGTAGTGGCGGATCCGACTCGCCCCTCAAGTCTTTCCTTGTGCTGCTCAACATTCCCGAGGTGAGGCACTGGCTCTCGCAGCACGACAGGGAA
>JASAOB010002627.1:0-31475 GCA_030849825.1 Herpetomonas tarakana | reverse complement strand
GCTGCTCCCCCCACAGCGGCAGCGCAGAAGGAGGAGGAGGAGCCTCCTCATCCATCGCCGCCCGCGAAGCCCGCAGCGAAGAAGGCATTACCGGTGAAGCGGCGCACACTCTTTGCCAGCAGCAGCGACGAGGATTAGGGTATGGTATCGATGCTTTCGCTAGTGCTGTCCTGTTTACTTACTTACTGCGAGAGACAGAGAGGAGCACAAGTCCCCCTCCCCCTTTGTATCGTTCCGTGTTGCTTCGCACAAACACTCAAGACACAGACCGACCGACCAGACATGGGCAAACAAATGCGAGACAGAATCATCGTTGTAGGAGGAGGAGGAGAGTGGAGCCAGGGCAAAGCGCTGTCTCCTTCCCTTCTCTCTGTGTGTCTGCCTTTACGCAGCGAGCACGGTGATTGACCGGACATCTCCACAGAGAAAAAAAAAAGCACATCTTCCCCCACCCCCTCTCCCCTCCGTACGCCGACTCTCTCGGGTAGTGGAAGTGATTCCTCTCCCCCATTCCCACCCCGCCCCCCTTCCCTTTCTCGCTTTGCGTTGCGTTCGGCAAGGATGCTGCGCAGTACTTCTGTGCTCCAATGGCCGCGCAGGGCTGTCTCTAGGTACCTCGTTGCCGTTCCGGCGCTGCCGGGCGTGATGGGTGTGTGTGGGCAGACACCTGCCCAACGCTGCCGCCGCCCCGCCGCCTGCTCTGCCACGCTTTGCACCCCGAGTCGCTGCTACGCATCAACGACTGGTGTCGGGGGTGGCACCAACAGTGCCGATACCAGTGCCAGTGGCGCTGGAGGAAAAGGACACCTAGACAGCGATCAAACAGACAGCTTCGCCTCTCAGCACTTTGACCTACAGGACGTTGACGCAGACAGACTGACCCACTTCTTCTGGGACCGCAACGAGGAGGGTGGCTCGCCGTACATGATGAGCGACGCGATGCTGAACGAGCTGGACGAGGTGCTGCTGATGAGCGAGGACAACTTTGAGAATGCCTGGTTCGTCGACCCACGCGACCGTCGGCTGCTGTTTAACGAGTACCTGTACGTCTAATATAGTCCCACAGATACATAGAGAGAGGGTGAGAGGGAGAGAGGGTGAGGTGTGTCTGTGTGTGGAGGGGCTGCGATAGAAACGGCAGTTCCCTCCCCCCTCGCCTCTCTCTCTGCACCGGTTGTTCTTTAACCCGTTTTGTGTCTTGTGTGTGTGCCCCCCGTCATGCCTGCTTGCCTGTCGACTCCCCTCCCCTCTCCCCCCCCCTCTCTCCTGGGCTCCCCGCACACGCGGAGCTTCCATAGAACTCTCTATCACTGCCAGCGGTGCCTCACCATCCTTCTTGGATGGAAGGAGGTTGAGGTGAGGAAGATGAAGATGCAACAGAGGAATCAACCATGCATACAGGAAACTTGTCGTGACAGATGCCGCGACATGCATCGCGCGATCTATCCACATAAAGCCATATGCCTCGAGGAAGTGTGGCGGTGGCACCCTGTCACGACTGTGTGCCCCCGCCCTCTCCCCATCCCCGTACTCGTGCGCTGGAGATTCCCAGCAATGCGAGCATCAACCAACATGACACCCTCCTTCCTCTCGCCTCCCTATCAGTCTTTACGCTCTCCACGCTACCCACCCACACACCACCACCTCCCCCCCCTCTCCACTATCAAACATGGCCAAGGGTAAGAAGTCCGCTGACGCCAAGGGCAGCCAGAAGCGCCAGAAGAAGGTGCTGCGCGACAACATCCGCGGCATCACCCGCGGCTCGATCCGCCGCCTTGCCCGCCGTGGTGGCGTGAAGCGTATCTCGAGCGAGATCTACGAGGAGGTCCGCCGTGTGCTGAAGAGCTTCGTGGAGGGCGTCGTGCGTGACGCGACTGCGTACACCGAGTACGCGCACCGCCGCACCGTCACCGCGTCCGACGTGGTGAACGCCCTCCGCAAGCGCGGCCACATCCTGTACGGCTACGCGTAAGAGCAGCAGCTGCCTGTCGCTACCCCCTCACCGGGACGACTAGCGCCGCCCTATAGAGTCTTCGCTTCTCCCTCTCTTCCCCCTTCCGTCCCTTTCCCAAGAATGGATCTGGATGTCTCTCTGTCAGTACGAGCACAAATATGAAGAAGCGAGGAATGTGTGTGTGTGCCCAGCGAGAGACAGCGGTACTCTCTGCGCATGGCTCCGTCGTGGAAACCTAGAGTGAGGCGGTACACGCCGCAATACGAATGGTATCGCACCGTTTACGGCAATGCGGAAACCGAAATCACTTCTTCCTCTCTCCCCCCCTCCCTTTTTTTTCTCCTCCTCGCCTCCTCCCCTCCTGCTTCCTGTAAATTATGCTGCCGTGTCGTTCTTCTCTGGCAGTCTTTACGCTCTCCACGCTACCCACCCACCCACACACCACCACCTCCCCCCCTCTCCAACTATCAAACATGGCCAAGGGTAAGAAGTCCGCTGATGCCAAGGGCAGCCAGAAGCGCCAGAAGAAGGTGCTGCGCGACAACATCCGCGGCATCACCCGTGGCTCGATCCGCCGCCTTGCCCGCCGTGGTGGTGTGAAGCGCATCTCCAGCGAGATCTACGAGGAGGTCCGCCGTGTGCTGAAGAGCTTCGTGGAGGGCGTCGTGCGTGACGCGACTGCGTACACCGAGTATGCACACCGCCGCACTGTCACCGCGTCCGACGTGGTGAACGCCCTCCGCAAGCGCGGCCACATCCTGTACGGCTACGCGTAAGAGCAGCCCGTTTCTCTTGGCGAGGCTGTCGTGTGCCAGGGACTGTGCCTTCTCCTGCGTTACTCTGCGACTCCGCCAACTATAGATGTCTTCCTTGTTCCCCCCCATAACCCCAGACCGAACAAAGTGTGAACACTGTGTACCCCTTCCTGCGAAGAGCGACATGCCTTGTGGAGGGGGGGCCACTCTACCTCGACCCCCCCCTCCCTGCCACCCGTACCCACTGAAATGTCACCATCCTCTGCGTTGGCTGACATGGCATCTCCGCTTCACTGAACCTTTCTCCTTCCCCTCCTCCTGCCTTCCGGTTCACTGGGCCACAGTCTCGCTCTCCACGCTACCTACCCACCCACACCCCACCACCTCCCCCCCTCTCCACCTATCAAACATGGCCAAGGGTAAGAAGTCCGCTGACGCCAAGGGCAGCCAGAAGCGCCAGAAGAAGGTGCTGCGCGACAACATCCGCGGCATCACCCGCGGCTCGATCCGCCGCCTTGCCCGCCGTGGTGGCGTGAAGCGCATCTCCAGCGAGATCTACGAGGAGGTCCGCCGTGTGCTGAAGAGCTTCGTGGAGGGCGTCGTGCGTGACGCGACTGCGTACACCGAGTACGCACACCGCCGTACCGTCACCGCATCCGACGTGGTGAACGCCCTCCGCAAGCGCGGCCACATCCTGTATGGCTACGCGTAAGAGCAGCAGCTGCCTGTCGCTACCCCCTCACCGGGACGACTAGCGCCGCCCTATAGAGTCTTCGCTTCTCCCTCTCTTCCCCCTTCCGTCCCTTTCCCAAGAATGGATCTGGATGTCTCTCTGTCAGTACGAGCACAAGTATGAAGAAGCGAGGAATGTGTGTGTGTGTGTCGTGGTTATACGGCGTGTTGCTGCCCTCGCAATGCCAAGGAAATGCATCGCATCGACGTGCATCACGGCGCCAAACAAAGTGTTCCATTTTGCCACACGCGCTGATGTGGTGGCATCCCTATGGCGAGCCACTCTCTCTCCCTGTTTCTTTCTTTCTCTTACCTCTGCACGGCTTCCCTCTCGGTGAGGTTGCACTCGTCGCTGCCGCTGCCTTTCCCCCGTCTCCACGTTTCTCCTTTCCTCTTAGTCTGCTCGATGCTTCGTCGGCTCGGCGTGGCTTCCTCGGTGGCGGGGTCTGTGGGCGGTGCCGCTGCCGCCGCGCTGGCGACCAGCCGCTGCCAGCTGCATGGGAAGCCCACCCAAGGGCACAAGGTCCGCACACAGCACAGCCGCCGCTGGTGGCTGCAGTCCAAGGCGCGTCATCTGTCGGCCGTGCCGCACGAGGAGGCCAAGAGTCGCCCGCATTTCCCTGCCTATGCCGAGGACGTGGACCGGCCCGCTGTGGTGCCCAAGGATGCCTGCTGCTTCAACTGCACCAAGCCCATCGAGGTGGATGAGGTGAACAGCTACGTGTGGGTGCCCTCTGGCAACGCGCGGGTGCCGACGAAGGAGGGCTACTTCTTTCATTTCAAGTGCTTCAAGTGTTGGCACTGCAAGCAGCGTATCATCCACAACCAGTTCTACTCCAAGGACGGCAAGGCGTGGTGCCTGGCCTGCGCGCTGGGCCGCGACGTGCGGGTGCCGACTCGGCGGTGGCACACCTCGTACGTGAACACGCACCGCACCGGCTCCCGGCTCACGGGGCAGTTCTTTCCCCGTCACTCCCACCAGATGGAGTTCCTGTTCAACCCTAACGAGTGATGGGCGAGGGGGTGGTGACACAGGAATAGCAAGTAGAGCAAGCTGTGCACATGGCTTGAGAGTGTGCTGGCACTGGAGGTGAATGTCTGTGTCTATGTCTGTGTCTGTGGGCGGATCGATAGGATATGTCAGGAGGGAGCGCCAGACTTGCAATCCGTTGACTTCTGTATCCCGCCCGTTGTCTGGGTGTGAGGGAGGTGCATCACACATACCGCTGCGCGGCAGCCCTCCAAGAAGGAAAGAGGAGAAGAAGAGAGAGAGTATGTGTGGCACTGACTGTGTGCGACAGAGCTCTGCCCACGCACACACACGAGGCAGACGAGTGAAGAGCCGCTTCCGCACAGACGTGAGGCGGGGACGACGGCGATGCGGCAGTGGTGCCAAGAGAGGATGGACTTGTGTCACTCCCACTCCCGCTCTTCTGCCTTATGCTTCCTTGATTGTCCTTCCCTGTCCCTCTCTCTCCTTCCCTCTCTTGCCCAGATCCGTTGTGTGTGTGAACGAGCGATTGTGCTGTGCAACGAGGCAGAGAGCAGCGCACTCACTCGTTTATCACCCCCTTTCGTCTAACTCCTTCAAGCGGATAGCCGATGCTTCAGGGTGGTTCACAACACCTGTTCTTCGGGCTCACTTTGTATCCTCGCGGAGGCAGGAGGGAGAGGTAAGGCAGCATAGCACACACACACACACACACACCCTTACACACGGAAACACACAGGAAGAGAGCGAAGCTGATAGTGAGAGAGAGGAGGAGGATAGTGGAGAACTCGACTTCTCTGTATTCTGCCGCAGCGGGTGTCCCCATCGCATACCTTTCCTTCCCCCCTCACGTTTGCCGTCACGTTTTGCTTGCTCCATCCCTTCTCACTGCTTCATTCTTCCTCTCTCCTCCCTGAGAAACATGCTGCGGTATCTGGGCACCACGTGGGACTCCTTTTTCCCTCACGAATGCGCGCTGCCGCTACAGATCGCGGGCTGCTCGAGCGAACCCGTCGAGACACAGGAGCAGCTACTGGCACACCTGCGGCGCTACTTCATTCTGTTCACCTACAGGACCGGCTTCGACGGCATCCAGACGACGACGAACGTGATCTACTCCGATCAAGGCTGGGGCTGCCTGCTGCGCACCTCGCAGATGCTCCTCGCGCACTTTATGAAGCTGTACGTCTTTCCGGAGTCCAACAACGATGGGACGGCCGCGTCTGATGCCGCCCTCGGCTCGCTGCTCCGGCTCTTCTTTGACGAGAAGTCCGATGCCGCCCCCTTCTCGATCCACAACATGATCGCGAGCGTGTGGGACCGCAAGGCGTTCCGCGCGGAGTACTGGAGCCCCTCGCAGGGCTGTGAGGCGATCCGCAAGACCGTGGAGCAGGCCGTCGCCTCGGAGGCTCTGCCCGTCCCGGTGGCCGTTGTGTGCTCAAGCAACGGCTGCCTTGTGGCCGAGGACGTGGTCCTCGCGCTGCGTGGTGAAGCACGGGCGGTGCTGCTGTTGACGCCGGTGCGCGTGAGCGTGGCGCCACAGCTCACGCAGGAGGCGTACCTGCAGCTGGAGGACCTCATGACGCACCCCGCCTGCCTCGGCGTTGTTGGCGGCGTGCCTGGGAAGAGCTACTACTTCTTTGGCCACAGCCAGACGCAACTCCTCTACCTCGACCCGCACCGGCACACGCAGCCCGCCCTGCGCAGCACACGACCGGACCTGCGTGGCATCGTCATCCCCAGCCTGGACGATGTTCGCTGCGTTGACTGGTCCCGCGTCGACACCTCGCTCTTCCTTGCCTTTGGCGTTGCCAGCATGGCGGAGTGGACAAGTCTGCACGAGCGGCTGCAGAAGGTCCGCTTCCTGAGCATCGAGCCGCGACGTAGTCTCAGCGATTATGACATGCAGCGGGAACAGCGGCAGCGGGCCAAGGCCTTCATGTCACCTCTCCACCACAGTGGCGTCGGCATGAGCAAGCGGCAGCCCCCGCGGGCTGGCGGGTTGGACGACATCGAGTCGCTGCCCACATCCGCTGTGCAAGGCAGCCGGCAAGGCGTTCGCAGCGGTGGTGTCACGGCGGCCTACGCAATGCGCCACGCCAATGCGCACGACGATGATGGCGAAAAGGAGGAGGACGGCGAGGATTCATGGGACATTCTGAGCGACCTGGAGAGTTCCTGCAGAGAGGGCGGCGTTTGACCCCACGTGCCCTCGCGCATGCCTCCTTCCCCTCTCCCCCCCCCCTTGCCAACCGGCTCGTGCGCCATCCTTCTCTCTCCTTCCCTCCTTCCCTCCTTTCCCCCCTACTCACTGCTTCTCCTCTTCTTCCTCTTCTCAGCCACCCATTACCCACTGTTGCTCCCTGCCCACTGTCGCCACGTTCCTCTTCCCTTTCTCGTATGTCGCGTACCCCCCCCCCCTCCCTCCCTTCCCACTTCGCAATCAATCATGTGCGTGCTGCTTCGTGGCAAGTCGCCCCCTTCATAGGGCCTCCCCTTCCAATGAATAGCGAGCGAAAGGAAAAAGGGGGCAGGAGTGCCCCAAGTGGATGGACAGCGTCTCCTATTCCTTCGTTCCTCCTCCTCTGCCCCATTACTTCAACTTTACTGTAAAGAGAAAGAGAGAGAGTCCCACATTATCTCTCCCTCATCCCCCCCTCCCCCTTTGTGGTGGGCACCATTCACAGAAACAGCTCCTTCGTCTTCCTCTTTGGGATCCGTCATGCTGATGAGAAAGCTCGTGTGCAGGGCAGCCCGGCACGGAGTGACAATAACGACCGCGATGCCTTGTGCGGCAGCAGTGACTTCTGTCTCCTTAGCGAGCTGTCGCCGGCAACTTCATCACCGAGCCGGCCGCGCGCGGGCGGACCTGTCTGCGGCACCGCCTCCCTCCTCTCCTCCTCCTCAAGCGCCGTCCGCGTCCCCTCTTCCCATCCCTCGCCTCGAGTTCTCGCCGCCAACGTCCATGACTCACGAGGGGTTGGCCTACGCCGCTTGCCCGGCCTGCGGCGCCAACTACCACATGGGTGACATGCTGCTGCACCTGACCCTGGCGCACAAGCACCTCGACCCAGAGCGATGCCGGCGCATTTGCCAGGGGCGGTTAAACCTGTACCGCAGGGTTGTTGGTGTGCCCCTTGCAAAGGCGGAGCCGCGATCGGCAGGGGGTGCCGCGCTGGCCTCCTCTCTCTCGACTGGCCCCAGCGCACCGCCTTCCCTCGTCGCCAACGCCCTATCCCCGCTCATGCACACAGCCCTGTCGCAGCTGCCCACGGTCACGGCACTCGGTGCCTACCAGTGCAACTGGTGCGTCCAGCGCAGCGGCGATTTCCCAACCAGGGATGCCCTGCTCAAGCACATGATCCACGAGCACCCGGAGCTGCCGCTGGACGATCTCGAGCCACACATCCCCATGCCCCCAGCACGGAGGCAGCCCGCCCACGTCGACGGCTCGGGGAGGGCAGATGATGAGGCCGCATCGGTGTGGCGATCCGCGCCTGGACACGAGGACAAGGGTTTCTTCGGCAGGGCATTGCAGCGGCAGCGAAGTGGCACGCGCGGCCCGACACGCACCCTGCCAGGCGCCACCACCGCTCTGTCCCGCGGACGTGCGGAGAACGCCGCCTCGAACGGTACGGCGCAGAAGACTCTGTCGGGCCTGGCTGCCAGGCAGGTTGGCATCACGCTCCCGCGGATGCTCGACGCGGCTGCTGGTGTGGGGAAAGATGAGGGGCGTGATGGCGCTCTCGCATCGCTTGACGCCAGCACTCTCATCTTCTCCGAAACCCACTTCCCGTGCGAGCTGTGCGGCAAAGCGTTCGAGTCGGAGCTCAACTTGCTGCAGCACCTCGAGGGCAAGCACCCCAACGGAGTCCTCGAGGCCGAGACGGAGACGACGGCGAGCGGAAGTGAAGCCGCTGCCAGCGCTGACATTGCCCAGTTCCAGCGCGAGGAGGCGGCTGGCGTGTCGCCGGGGCACATTTACGCGCTGTGCGATCTGTGCGGCGCGTCCAGAGTGTACACGCTGCCGTCCGCGCTCTACGCCCACATCCGCTTCAAGCACCCCACCGAGGACGCCGCCTTCCACGTGGACCGCATCCTCGAGGCCAGCAAGGGCGTGACACCGCTTGTCTGCCCACACTGCGCCAGAGGCTTCGCGACGCAGGATGCCCTGGACGGCCACGTCGCCGACAAGCACAGCCAGGCGGCTGGCGCCACCGGTGCGGAGGCGTCGTCGTCGCAGCTGGCCCCGTCCTCCTCCAGCTCCCCCGGGTCGAGGGGCACACTCCCCCCGGTGACCGCGAAGAATCGGTGGTGGTGCAACGACTGCGAGAAGGGTTTTGGGATGGCCAAGGCTCTCCATGGGCATATGGTGGGCAAGCACCGTCTGCCCACGCAGGTCTTCCCCTGCCCCGCCTGCAAGCGCATCTTCACGGATGTGCACTCCCTGGAGGAGCACTTTGGCGTCCAGCACAGGGCGATGAACCTCAAGGACCTTGGCATTGAGACGCACGTGTCCTGTCCCGAGTGCGAGCGATTGTTCCTGAGCACCAAGGAGCTGGAGAAGCACAGGATCCGCCACCACGCGCGCAGACGGCTGCAACAGAAGCGCCAGCAGCAGCAGCAGCAACCACACCAAACACAGCGAGCCGCTGCACTATCCTCCTCCTCCTCCGCAACAGCAGCAACGGCAGATCGCGATGGGACCGCTGCGTTCGAGACGCCTGATACGGCAGCAGTGACGAAGCTGGAGACTCCAGCTGCACCACGCAAAGTTGCTCGCCGGCGCTCATCGTCCGCGAATGGCTTTCCTGGGCCGAGCTGATGCCCCCCCCCCTCTGAAAGCGGAGAGGTGTTTGTTGTCCGTCACAGTAAATGCCTTTTTGTTGGGTGCGTGTGCATCACCTGCACGAGACTACCTCGTCAAAATCAAGAGACACTAGCCAGACTGGCAAAAGGGAAGCACCACAAGGGAAGTGCCATCACGTCTTTGCTTTCTCGAGGGTGTGAAGGTGGTGAATGGTGTGTGGGAAGAGATGTTGTCTCTCTCTTCCCCCTCCTTCTGCTGTTCCATATGCTCCCCCCTCCCCCTCCCCCTCTTCTCTCCATGTTCTGCTGCATCTCCTCCAAGTAGTTTCCGTAGACTACCACGTCCGCGCCGCCCCCCCCCCCCCCGCGCAGAACAGAGTTACTCTCTCGTAAGTCACTGCGGGCGAACGGCGACAGTGAATCCGTGAGAAGACGGAAGATCAAAGGAAAGGCAGGGGTCGTAGGGCAAGGATAGATTGCAGGCGTTGTAGGAGGCCCACTCGCTGCTCTCTCTCCCCCACTTGGCGTACGCCACGTCCTTTCCGGTTTCCCCCCCCCCCCTCCCCTCCCCTCCCTCCTTAGCGGATGAGCGTGCCGTGGAAGTTCAAGGGCGGCGCGGCGGCGTCCATGGTGCCCATCACCTCCATCGAGTTCGACCCCAAGGTGGAACTGCTGTGGGTGGCCGACTCGTACGGCACGCTGAGCAGCTTCAAGGTGCAGCCCCGTGGCGAGACGACGGAGTGGTCGCTCTACTCCTCCTTCTCGGCCTCCAACCGGCCCGCGGGCGGCATCTTCTTCCTTGACGTGGGCGAGGACAGCATGGTCACCGTGGCGGACCGCGAGGGCATCCGGGGGTTCAAGCGGGGTGGGTTCCCACTCATGTATGTCCCCTTGCCACCCGACACGCAGAACTACATTGATCTCTTCCAGGCGAACAACAAGACGGGTGCCATGTACTTCACCGGCAACGTTGGCCTCACGAAGCTTGAGCTGCTCGACGGCGAGACGAGCCACCACACCGTGCCCAACACGGACGGCCTCGCGTCCTCCGTGGTGACGCTGAAGCAGTGCGACAACTGGGTTGCCACGGGCAGCACCTCCGGCTCCGTCGTCATCCGTAGCAGCAGCGACCTCAGCACCATAGGCACCGTGACCCCGTCCCGCAACCGCGTCATGGCCCTTGACGTGTTTGACAACACTGTCGTTGCCGCCTTCTCGGAGCGCTCGGCGACGAGCTTTGTGAAGGTGTACGACGTGCGCAACCTCAGCACCGAGGTCTTCACGGTGAATGACATCCCTAGCGGCAACGTCACGCAGATGCGCCGGTACGAGGACAGCTTTGGCATCTCCCGCGACCGCGCGTTCGTGCTGACCGCGCAGGGCTTCCACATCATCCAGCTCGACCAGGACAAGCCCGTGTACAGCTCCCGCGGCACCATTGAAGGCTCCTGCACCTCGATCGCCGTCAGCCAGTCCAACATGTGCGCCGCCATCGGCAACGACAAGGGCAGCTTCTTCGCCCTCGCGCACCCAGCCACCCACGACGACTACATCATGTCCACGTACAAGCAGCCGGACCGCCCGGTGCCACCAAGCTTCTCGCAGAATTGGGTAGAGACAAGCGTGAGCAACGGCTTTGACGAGAGCGTTGCAGCGAGCACGCTGGTGTCCAGCTGGCCGGAGGAGGACTACATGATCCTGTCCGTGCCGCCCAAGCTGCGGTGTGCCAACGTGGAGTCCGATAGCATCGTGCCGAACCAGTGGGGCTTGGTGCGCGCGGACAGCTACCTGACCGACCCCAAGGACAAGCTCGCCTCGCTGCTGCCGAACCCATATCCCTTCAACACCCAGCTCGGCACCGACCCGGCGCGCGTGCTGGAGCTGCTGCAGGAGCTGCGCAAGGACATGAAGCGCAAGCACAAGGTCTCGCGCGGTGGCAACACCGAGTGCGATCCGATGGACGACGCCCTGCAGGTGTGCTACAGCATGCAGCACCGCATCGACTGGCGCAGCTACAATGAGCTGCCGCAGAAGGTGGTGGGCATTGACAACAGCTTCCCCGAGTGCTGGATCACCCCGCTCCTGCAATCCCTCTACCTCTGCCAGCCCCCAGAGTACCCCATCCGCAAGGTCGTTGTGCGTCACCTGTGCACGCGGGAGTTCTGCATGACGTGCGAAATCGCCTTTATCTTCTCCAACATGATGATCATCGCGGCCAGCAACAGCGGCATGCGCGAGGCCGCCCAGCCGCCGATTGTGCAGGTGGGCAATCTGATCCGCACGATGCGGCAGCTCCGCGCCTTCACCAGCTCGGAAGTGTTTGCCAAGCCCAAGAGCCGTGACGACGCCGTGGCCAAGATGCACCTGGCCCAGCGCCTCGTGCTCGAGACGCTGCATAAGGATCTGCTGGACCAGAAGGCGTACCCCTTCCTCAACTACAAGCCCCCCGCGAGCGACTACGAGAACACGATTGCAGCCCTCTTTGGCACCGAGTTCACATCCAACGGCCACGTGCACGTCGAGCCGCGCTTCTTCTGGGATGTGCCCGCCTCGGCACTCAAGGTGGATGAAGGGCTGCAGCACCTGCTGAAACAGCTGGAGGCCTACAAGGACCAGGTGCAGATCAAGCGCCTACCACCCATCATCGTGCTGCTGCTCAACCCCGAACACGGCAACTTGAAGCCGCCGACAAGCCTCAAGATCTCCCGCGCAGGCAAGGAGGACTACAACTACGTCCTGAACAGCAACATCATCCACCTGGCCGACGACCTCGAGGACGCTGGCAACTTTGTCAGCCACCAGCGCATCAAGGAGGACAACTTTTGCCTCGTCAACGACTACCGCGTGACAACGCCGATGAAGATGATGGAGCTGGAGCGGCTCATTCCCGCCCTGCGGTCCTACTCCGCCGTCGTCACGTTCTACGCACTGGATCAGCTGCTCGCTCCTCCGTACGCACGCAACGAGGAGCCCCGACCGCCCAACATGTGGACCACGCTGGGTTCCTTACTGACGAACGACGTCCTGTCGCGGCCGCTGCTTCGGGACCCTGCCAAGCAGATGTTCCGCTCCCCACTGAAGGACTACTCCGAGATCAAGGCGGAGGACCTGATCGCCATTGACGCCGAGTACGTAGTGCTCAAGTGGGAGACCCGCGATGGGGACACAAGTTTCTACTACTCCCCTCAGAAGAAGTCGCACATGGGACTTGCGCGTGTGAGCTGCATTCTCAGCACCAAGGACGGCGACGAGCGCACCATCGTGGACGACTACGTGCACATCCCGGAGGAGATCGATGACTACGTCACCCAGTTCAGCGGCATCCACCCCGGCGACCTGGATCCGCTGCAGTCCACCAAGAGCCTCACCTCCTTCAAGTCCACCTACCTCAAGCTCCGCGCGCTGGTCGACGCCGGCGTCATCTTTGTGGGCCACGGCCTCTCCCAGGACTTCCGCGTCTGCAACATTGCCGTGCCCAAGCGCCAGATCATTGACACGCTGGAGATCTTCCACGTGAAGGGCGGTCGCTTCCTCTCCTTGCGCTTCCTGGCGTACCACGTGCTGGGCGAGAGCGTGCAGGAGGACGAGCACGACTCCATCGAAGACGCCCGCACCTCGTTGCGCCTCTACCGCAAGTACGTGCAGCTCAAGAAGGAGGGCGTGTTCGAGAGCGTGCTGGACCACCTGATGGCCAAGGGTGCCGAGACGAGCTGGTACGTGCCGGAACGTGCGTCCGCCTTCCGCGGCGAGCCCATGACCCCACCCGCGTCGCTGATGGGCTCACCCGTCTTCAAGCACGATGATGAGAATGCCGACGGCGCCGCTGCCGCCTCCTCCTCGTCGTCATCGTCGGCAGCGGCGGCGGCGGAGGCTGAGGAGGATGCCAAGGACCTTTTCGAGGCCGTCCGCAAGTCCATGGAGGATGATGACGAGAAGAAGCCAAAGTAGTGAGACAGAGAGGCAGAGAGAGGGACAGGGAAGGCGGCCATTGCGGCGGTGTGCATCGGTGTGCGGCTCACCACCACCACCACCACCACTGCCAGAGGCCTCTGAGACTTCCCTCTCTCCCCCCTCCTCGCGTCGCTCCGGCACCAGGCGTCGTCTTCCTTTGCCTTGCCTATTTTCCTTCTTTCTTTTCCTCCTCTTTGCCGTGTATCCCAAACTACGTTGAGGCAGAACCGACAGCAATCACCCTCCACACCCTACTGATCACATACACCACACCACACCACACCACTCCATCATCATCATCATCTCTGTACACACACACACACGCGTGCAGCAACCCCAAAGGAAAGCAGTGTGTCTCCTTTTCTTTTAGTGGCGCTTCATCTTTCTCCTCTTCTGTCCCGTTGTTATTGCCGTGTTTCTCCCTTTTTCTCTAAGTTACAATCGCCGTTTGACCCACTTGCCCTTCCATCCCCCTCCCACACGCCATGCGGACCCTTGGCGGTCCAGCACACGCACACACACACACACACACGCACACGCCCCATTCCCTTCCGCCTTCTCTGTCCTACTCACTCGCTCACTTTCGTTCCATGGGCCTCGCCCGAAAGCATCCACCAACCACAAACCAAGCAAAGGTGGGGAAGTGGCCAAAGATACAGGTGGTGGTGGCAGCCCCCCCCCCCCCCCCCCCGCATGCGTGCCACACACACGGGCCTACTCGAGAGGTAGAGTGCTGTGGCACATGGGGTGGGCGGACCTGCGCTGTGCAGCCCACTGTGGAGGGACGCTGTGTTAGGGTGCGGCCGCCCACAAGATGCCTATGGGGGCTGAGCGAGCCAACCAACATGTCAAGATGAACCTTTCACCGTTCTCTCCCCTTCTCGCGATTTCTTCTCTTTGCTCGCCTGTGCAGCAGCCTTGGCCCACGCTATATATACTCCCTTCACCCCCTTGGTAGATTGTAGGTGAGTCGTGAGCGTTGTGGGGGGTCCCGTGCACACTTTATCTTCTGTCTTCTCCGTTTCCGCCACATCCTGTTAGTGCCTGCCCCTCCCCCTCTCGTCCTCGTTCTCACCATGCGTGCCCTCGCCCCCCTGCCACCTGGTGCCCCCCAGTATCAGGACCGGTTCCGCTCGCCCGGTGGCGTCACGGTGGCCTTTGAGGAGGACTACAGCAGGCAGCACGTGATGGAGGGCGACGGCCTGTGCCCGCTCCTGTACCAGCACTTGCACAAGAACACCAAGGGCCGTGAGCACACGCTGTCCACGGTGCGTCTGCCTGAGACGGTGGTTTTTGACCACAACTTTCCTCGCGCGTGGTACTTCTTCGATGCGGAGAACAAGGCGGTTGCCAAGCGCAGCAGCAAGATGCTGGACGCGCAGACCATGTACGAGTACTTCTCCAAGAGCAGCGTGGCGGGTGTGAGGGCGGCAGGCGGCGGTGGCCACGGAACGCAGGCCTCTGGGGCTGCTGCTGCTGCTGCCGGAGGAGGCCCCAAGGAGTGCGACATTGTGGCCCAGTTCTTCTATACGACGACACAGGTGACGGACGAGTGGAGGGATGTGCTGACACGCAAGGAGAAGGCGGCGGAAAAGTACAGGGACCAGCTTCTCACCTACGTTGAGTTCTTCACCGCGGAGTCACTGCACAAGTTTCTCTTCCAGCAAGCTCGGAAACCAGATGGGGTGCTGCAGAAGTTTGTCATGCCCAAAGGGGAGGGCACCAGCCGCCGCAACGCCCAGCTGCAGGTGATCTGGTCGCCACTCATGTCCACGGTGTACAAACGAACAAACAGTCACAGGCTGGACGACACAACCGTGCCGCTCACCGCGCGCGCCGCCACGTACGACGGACCACGGTGGTACAGCGAGGAAACCATGGTGGCGGATGAGACCAAGGCGCAGCTGACATCGCTCTGCGAGGATATCGCCGCCCACTTCTACGCCACGGAGGGCAAACGCGTTACGCGGCTCAGCCTCTACTTCAAGACAGACGACCGGAATCATATGTGGCTGCTCTGGTGTGGCTGCGTGCGCGTGGGGGCGGATAGCCTCAACCCGAGCTTCCTCCGCGTGCCCCCCGCGCTGGACATGCGAACCGAGGTACTCAACGACGGCTGCACCACTGTGGCCCGTGTGGAAGGCAGACGGCTGCGCCAGAAGCAGCTCCTGGCTCTGGATAACTTACTCTATGACGTGAGCAAGGACCTGGGCTTCGCACTGGCGGTGAACGCGTCGCACAAGCGGCAGGCTGCGGCCCTCGACATGAAGGGGATGGAGACGAAGGAGGCGGGCGGGGAGCCACCAGACAGCGGCGGCGTTGGTCCGGCGTACAACCCACAGCACCCCCTCTACGCCTCGTTCCAGCGCGTCTGGACACCACAGGACGCTGCCAACGCGCAGCTGGTGCGCGATGGCAGCGGCGGCAGCAGCGCGGGCGGCCGCGATTCGGTCGGCCCCCTTGCACGGCAGCAGCAGCAGCCGCAACAGCAACCGCAGCAGCCGACTCCGCTGTCCGTGCAGGAGCACGTGGAAGCCGAGCTGGTGGCCTTGGCGATGGATGCGTGGTACGCGGTCTACTCCACCACGCTCGCGGACGACCCAAAGGTCATGCCGACGCGCGTCGTGACCCTGGCCGCCCCCCTCACCGGCGCTCTTTCGGAGGAGGAGCTCGAGGTGCTGACGCAGAGTGTGCTGCGCGTGACCAGAGTGCGTGCTGGCAGCGAGGCGGCCTCCGCCGCTGCCGCGGGGGATGCAGGTGGAGTGTCGCTGGGCGACGCGTACATGGTGGTGCCGTACCTGGTGTCCTCTGGCCGCCGCCTCGACCGGCCGTCGGCGCAGGTGGAGAGGGAGGTGCAGGACTTCTTCGCGGACCTCTTCGCCTACCGCGGGCCGGAGGTGACGCAGGTCTGCCTCGACCACTATAGCGCCTACTTTGTGGGGGACATGTGAAGCCGGGCCAGAAGGCCCCTGCTCGACCCTTGGAGAGACAGCACCACCACCACCGCAACAACAACAAGACTTGCACATTAGAGCGTTGTGTGTTTCACACTTAGAATATACAGAGGTACTCCGTCCTGAACTGCATTACTCGAGGGGCTCGTGTGCGTGTGTGTCTGTGTGTGTCTATGTGTGTGCGAGCTTCCACATGCCAGTGTGTCCTGGCGTCAACGGGGGTGGGAGCCACGGGCCACGGCCCTTGCGTCCTTCCCTTTGTAAGCGTGTGTGTATGCCATGTCAATGCCCTCCTCACCTTCACGTGTCTCTCTCACAAGGTTGCTTTTTCACGTTCACACCTCCCTTCTCCCTCATTTCAGAGGTCCATACCATCCCCCATCTCTTCTCTCCTTCTTCTTCGTGGACGTTGCCTTCGACACTCGGGTATCGGTATGCTCGGCGCTCGGAAGCGGACGATCCTGCGAGCCGCGTTGCTGGCGGCACTCATAGCTTTTATTGCACTGTCCGTGCTCACGCCGCTGCTGGAGCGACCGCAGTACGTCTCGCGACAGGGCCCGTGGGCACGGGAAGCGCTTGGCCAGCCGCTTCCCCTGCGGCTCTCTGACACAATAGGTCACTGGTCGATTAGCGAGAACAGCTCGTCCCCAGCTTCACCCGATGCGGTGACGTACGTCAAGATGCTTGCTGTGGGCCAGCAGATCGAGGAGTTCTCCGGCGACACGGCACCGGTATGTAGCGATAAGGAGAAGCAGCGGTTCGGCTGCGTGGTGTGGTCCACGCGGGGGGAACGGCGGCGACAGCGCGGCTCAGCTGACGACGGCCACAAGGCGAAGGAGATTCTTTCTGGCAACGTGGTCACCCACTTCAATGTTGACGCGATACCGACCAGCGGTAACATCCCGTTGTCCACTCTGCGTCTGACGCTGCAGGTGGGCACCATCATTGGCGCCGTCGCCTACGACGTGGATGCGGTGAGCCAGTGGAATGACACGGAGACGACCACGGCGACGCAGGGCGAGATGAGGTGGGTTAGCTTCGGCGCACGCACGCGAAGCGGCCGACAGGAGCTCCAGTCCCTCTTCCCTAATGAGAGCGGCAAAGGGGAGGATGATACGAGCAACACTGTCGAGGAGCGCCGCCGCAAGATGCAGAACGGGTTCCAGCCCGCCGTGAGTTACTTCCGCGGCACGCTCAACAGCACCGACGCGGTGCGGCTCTTTGCGAACCTGTACCTCAGGAAAGTTGCCCAGCAGGAGGAGGAGGAGGCCAAGAAGAAGAAGAAGGACAAGGACGCGGGCGAGACGGAGGCCCTGACGTACGGCAACGTGCTCTCCTCCAAGTGCTTCTGGCTTACCGAGGTGGTCTACAAGGACTTGCGCAACGCGGCGGGTGTGGTGGAGGGTCGCGCGTGGTCGACCTGCGGGGACAGAATGACGTGGACTGGCGACGCCGACGCCTTCGAGGCGCTTGTGTCGGAGGCCAACCTCATCGCGTTCCTCGTCCTCTTCACAACCGCGCTGCCCATGGTCGCGGGGACGGTGTATCAGATGTGGTGGATGCGCAACTCCCGCACGCGCGCGCTGCGGGTAAACCCCTACCAGCTGATGCTCACCGCGTTCATGCTGTCACTGTCCACCTACCTGCTCTCCGCCAGCGCAAACTACGCCCCGTCGGCGGTCTCGCGCATTATTGGGAGTAGCAAGCCCACGTTCATCCTCTACGGCGTCGTCTTTGTTGCCGAGATGCTGCTCTTCTTCATGTACTTTGCCGTGGACAGGGAGTTCACCAACTACTTCCAGGCCTCGGAGAACGCGCGGGCCGAGGCATCGCGGCGCATCTTTGTCTTCTTCTTCTTGATCTGGATCGGCCCCAGCATCGTGGTGGCCGTGGGCGGCCTGCACAACCCCTGGGTGACCGGCATCATGGCCTCTGTCTTCTGGCTGCCGCAGTATATCCACTGCTTCACGATGGACGGCTGGACCGGCCTCACGGCGCCCTTCATCACCGCCAACCTGGCCCTTGTCCTCACCCCGCTGCTCGCCCCGCTGCTGGCGCCGGCGCCGTGGACAATGCCTCGCAGCCATGTCGTGGCTGTCCTTGTCGGTGCCTCGGTGTTGGTACTGCAGGGCGGCTTGCTGCTGGCGCTGCGCCTGAACGACGGCAAGAACCTTATCCCCAGGTGGATGGCCCCGTGGCGCCACGTGTACAAGACCACGGTGGAGGCGCAGCGAGCCGCTCTTCTCGAGAATCCGCTCTGCCCCGTCTGCCGCAACCAGCTGGCCGAGGGCTGGGATGAGCACGACGAGCTCTGGCGCACCCCGTGCAATCATCTCTTTCACAGGTCCTGCCTGGAGCGCTGGATGCAGGAGCGGACAGAGTGCCCCCTGTGCCGTAAACTGCTTCCAGAGCCGTGAAGAAGAGAGAAGCCACACTGCCCATCATCGTCATTGGCGGGGCCGCGGGGACAGAGGGGACCCCTCCCTCACTCCTTCCCGCTGTCCTTCTCTGTTGCCGCTAGCCAACGCTAGGAACGGCAGCTGTCTTGCTCTCTCTCTCTTTCTCTTTTTGTTCCTCGCTCTCTGTCACAGTATGACTCACCTGTTTATGCCAAACCAAGTGCACACACTCCATACACAAAGAGACAAGATCACCAACAGCGGATAGGTAAGGGGGGACGGCCATAGCACCCCGCGCGACACTGGTGGAAGAGGCGGCTCGTAAATGCGCTGGCCGATGCCCGATGCAGAGGAGGAAGCAGGGTCTTTGGGCTTCGACACAAAGCAGCCGTAGCAACAACAGCACAAGTCTTCTTCTTTTGACCTCCGTGTAGGGGACAATGTCCTGACACTGCTCTGTCGTTATCCTCCTCTCTCTCCTCCTCTCTTTCACAAGTACGCAAGTAGCTCCCTTTCCTTTGCCTTGTCTGCTGTCGACTTGGATTTACTGCTGTTGCATAGCGCTGCGTAGGCGGGACAGTCTTTAACTCCAACAGGCAGGAAACACACGGAACACGCTTCGGCAGTGGAAGAAGTGAGTGGAGAGAGAGGGAGAGGGATCGGTCTGGAATGCAAGGCCCATCGGCGGTCGGCTACACGCCGACGTTCGCCCTGCGCGACAATGCCCCCTACAAGGATCCGCTCGAGCACCGGCAGGGGTACACGCAGACCCACCTCACGCTAGTGCAGCACGCCAGCATCATTGGCGCCGCCTCTCTCACTGCCGCCGTGGTGAACCGTCCTGTCAGCAAGTTGGAGCAGTTCTACTTCCTCTCCGATGTGCCTGGGGAGAGCAATCGCATCTACATGTCCGACAAGCGCGCGCAGTTCTTTCGGGTACTGTTCGGCACGCGCTGGTGGGCGGGCCGCTCGCTGCTCTGGAGCTGCGTGGACTACGCCTTTGGGCTTGCCTTGTTTGTCTATCTGCGCAACCGCCTGAACGAGCGCGCGGGTGTGAGCGTGGGCAGGCCCAACGCGGTGAACGGGTTCGTTGCGGGCGGGGCCACAGGGGTGTCCTACGCGTTGGTACGACATCCGTACGACGTGCTGCGCGCGACGGCCGAGGCGCCTGGCGGCCCCAAAGCCTTCAAGGGGCCGATGGATGTGCTGCTGACGGCGCTGAAGGAGCGGCCCGCCGTCCTCAAGGGCCTCTACAAGGGCATCTCTGCCGTGGCTTTGGGGCGTGCGGCGCAGTTCGGTGCCCAGTTCGGTCTGTACAACTCCCTGCGCTACGACGGGGTTTACCGCG
This sequence comes from Herpetomonas tarakana, assembly GCA_030849825.1. Lineage (NCBI taxonomy): Eukaryota > Euglenozoa > Kinetoplastea > Trypanosomatida > Trypanosomatidae > Herpetomonas > Herpetomonas tarakana. The sequence continues at coordinate 11,582 of JASAOB010002627.1, read as the reverse complement.
GCCCGCTGGTGCTCTTTCTGTACTGCCACTTTGCGTGCTTCCTCGGCCTGGTGCTGAACTACCCCTTCCTGGCCATCCGCCAGCAGCTGCGGTTGGTGAACGCGACGGCGCGCGGGCAGCGATTGACCTACCGCTCCCTCTTCCTAGAGCTGCGCCGGCGGCATGGCGTGACCAAGGTGTACGACGGTTTCTTCTCCTCCCGACCGTGGCTGAGCGCGTTGGCGCCGGCGCTGGCCATGTTCCTCTACGACGTGGGATCGCGGCGGTACACGGAGTACCTGCACCCGGGTCTGCGGCAGCGCGCGGTGCAGGAGCAGTCATTGACTCACAGAGCCGCCCCAAAGCACGTGCGCGAGCCGGAGCCGTACGAGTTTCGGCATGGCAGAGTCTGACCGTGATTGCGTACGTGATTGTGCGTGTGTGTGCCACTTCTCTCTCTTTCACTTCTCCCCTTCCTCGGGGTTTGGCGTGGCTAGGGGAGTCATCGGTCTCCCCCCCTCCTCTCTATCACATCTACAGTATCACTCGACCAAATGAACAGTGACCCCGACGAGAGCTTCAGGCCCTGCTCGTGTGTGTGCGTGTGGTGAGCGACTCTTCACTTGTTCGTGCTACGTGTTGCTGCGGAAGGCCAACTCCTCTCCTCTTCCGCTATCTCTCCCTCTCTCCTTTTTCTAGAAGGTGCTCTCCTGTAGGCGTTTTTACTGCGTACTTTGGGATTGAGCCAGGGCGAGTCCCTCCCCCCCCCCCCAACGAAAGATTGGCCTGTGGCGCTTGCGAACTTCCCCTTCGTGGCGCAACAACTACAACAACCGCACCATAGCATACATCGAAAGCAGTAGTATTGGCAGAAGGGGAGGCAAAGTAACCCAACCATACGTGCTAGGAGTTAAGGGGAACTGCGTGGAGGACCGCTGGGTCCGTGCTGGCGCTGCTTGCTCTGCTCTGTTCTCTTTCCTCTTCGGTCTCGTGCACTCACACACACACACCGTTCCCGTTAGTGGCAGCCCAATGAACTACCTCCGAGGCGCATTCGCTGATGCCAAGGTCAAGTACCGCATCAACAAGGCTGTTGGTGATGCCACGAGCACCCCCAACCCCGCGAACTACGCCCTCTGCGTAGAGCTCGCTGACGAGCACCCAAACACCACCCTCAACGCTATCAAGGACCGCACCACGTACTCGCACCCCGACACGACGTACCAGGCACTGACACTGCTGGAACACCTCGTCGGGGCCTGCAACTATGGCCTGCATGAGGCACTAGCGCAGCACACGAGCTTGCAGGATAAGATTGTGCAGCTGGCCGTGCGCCGCGCCGAGGACGATGCCCACCGGCGCGTGCAGCGGCTGTGCCGCCTCACCTTGCTGGAGTACTCACGCATGTTCGCCGACGACAAGGCACTCCAACGGCTGTCGAGGCTGGGGCAGCTGTTCGAGAAGCGGACGCACAAGAACCTGCTGCGCTGCCTCAACGTGCAGACGCGGCACGTCGCCTTCCGTGAGGTCGGTGTACAGGATGTGGTTGTCCTGACTCCGGTGGATGGGTTGCACACGAGCGTGCCAGTGGGGGTCAAGGACCTGGCGCCGCTCCGGTTCTCCAAGGCTGAGGTGTGGCTGTGCCGCGTGTGCGGCTACATGAACTCACCCGCGGCCGGCCGCTGCGCCGCATGCGAGACAGTACGCGCTACCGGCAACACCCCACCCAGCTCACCAAAGGGGGCTGCCACCACCACGACCACCACGGCGGCAGCGAGCCCCAGCGCGGAGAGGCTGCCGTCAATGGAGGGAGCGGCCACGGCCACTGGGGGGACCGTGCGGCACGCGGTGGGTATAACGACGGGCGTCAGCCCCCACAGGGCCGGCGCCAACGACAGCGGCAGCGTTCTCCTTGTGGGGAATGTGGTGGAGAGCCAGAGGACGGAGGCCCGCTTTCGGGATAGAGCGGACGAGGACGAGGACTTGGCAGGCGAGGGCACACCGGTCGCGATGCCGCCAGTGTACGCGGCCTCGCCTTCCTCGTCCTCCTCTCCAGAGTCTCCGCTCTCCGTGGGCGGTGGCGGTGGCGCTGGTGCGGGGCCGTCCCCCGCGCCGTGCAAGCCCAGCTCCTTTGACGTGCTACTAGAGCAGCAGCTCCGTATTGGCGGCACCACTGATAGCAATGCAACACCGGGTGAGGGGGTGGGGATAGGTGGAGAGGGGAAGGATAGGGCCACCGCCACGGCGCAGCTCAAGGAGAAGGACGAGGCTGAGGAGGAGGATCTGCGGTAAGGCAACGATGACTGCTGCCTCCCTGTGTGTGTGTGTGGATGGATGGGTTCGGTGGCTGCGTCACACACCCCACCTCCCTCGTACTTGCACAGTTTCCTTCCTCCTGCCTTGGGCTGCTGCTCGGCTCGACGCCCTCCCCACCCCTCCTCTCCCATTGCTCCTGTTGTTTGTTTCGCATCGTCTCTCCCCCCCCCTCCTCCGCTCTGTGCCTTGCAGGAGAAGGGTGGCGTTCGTGTTCCCTATACCAACTCCCCACCCACGACTTTGCGAATGAATGAACAAGAGAAGTGTGAGGGGCCACCTGGCCGCTGGCGAGCAGCGTTCTACCCCCCCCCCCCCCTGTACGCGGCGAACACGCTTCTGACGGTAGTGGGGGGAGGGTGCGATGAGAATGGACGGTCTTGGTGCCAGCTCACGATTCGCTGGCATATGGATGAAGGCGCTTCCCTTCCCCTCTCTTCCTTCTTCTCTTCTTGCTGCCTTCTCCTTGTGGATCGCAAAGCACAATCATACATTGAACAGCAGCCATCATAGTAGTGAGAGATAGCGGAGAGAGAGAGAGTGCGGGGTGCTCACGGCGACGGATTGCCCTTCTCCCATGAACACGTACTCCCTTGATGATGCCATCGAGCTGCTCCTGGCCTACCGCGATCGTGTGCGGCAACCGCAGTCGGGCGGCGCCAACGCAGACGGCGACGGGTACGCTGCGCAGGACGTAAGGGTGATGCTGCAGCTAACACTTTGCACCGATGAAGAACCACAAGAAGCGGCGACAGGGCCATCCACTTCAGCAGCCGCGCGACAGGATACGGCAGGGCGACTGACACAGTGGTGGATGGAAGGCCTATCGGGCACCGCCCCCACACGACGCGCACCAGACGATGAGATACGTCACCTCGTCGCGCCGTCATCGTCGTCGTCGTCCATGCAGGTGCCGGCGCGCGTGGCGACCGCAGTCGACTCCATGCATCCAGCAGCAGCAGCTAGCCAGAACTCCTATGCTGCACTGGTGGAGGAGGGCCCCCCGCATCCAGCGAATGCCTCCACCTACGAGGTGCCGTCGCCGATGCCAAGTCGGCGCGTGTACGGGCACGAGCAGCAGCAACTGTACGCCTCGGGGCCCGCCCAGCCGCTGTCCTATCCCGTCGACTACGGCCACCTGCCGCCGGCAGCACACTACTTCCAAGACCCAGGGCAGCCACCACATCGGCAGCAGCAACAGCAGCGCCGTGTCGTGGTGCGATCCCAGCCCAACATGCGCAAGGAGCGCGCAGGCCAGAATGGCATTTCCTGGGTGATCCACTGAGGCGGGAGAGGGAATGCCGCGTCTGTACATTTCTTCTTTTCTTGACTATCGATTCGCGAATCGCGGAACACCCACCATTAAATGGAAACAGCACACGACAAAGTTTGGTAGTGAGAGGCACGGGGCTATGAGGAGAGCGATGTGTGTGTGTGTCTCCTTCATGTCGTGGAAGGCAACGTTCCCCCTCCCCTTCTTTTCCTCCTGACGTTTGGCAGTTTGTCTTTCCTTCTTACTCCTCTGCGCGAGGCCCCCCCCCCCCCCCATTGCGTCCGTCATTCCTCTTCTCACTGCGGGCGGGTGGGTTCTCTTCTCCTCTCGTCACGCTTGCACACGGCAAGCACACAGCGACAGGGAGGCCAAAGCATCCTGCAACACAATGCCCAAGGCGGGACGCGCGGTGCCAATGGGCATCATCTCCGCCGAGCCCGTCGGTGCCTCGTCCAAGAAGCTCCACTTTGCCACGAAGGTGGTCACGCTGGGCAAGAGTTCGCCTCAGGGCCACGTGTCAGGGGCGGAGGGCAAGAAGCGAGGTAGGAAGGGCAAGGACGGAGCAGCAGCTACAGGCCTCAAGACGGGCGGCGCGCAGTCCGGCATGGTGTTCAACAAGGGCTTTGGCCAACACATTCTCAAGAATCCACTGGTCATCGCGGCTATTGTGGAGAAGTCGGCTATTAAACCGACGGATGTGGTCATGGAGATTGGCCCCGGCACGGGCAACCTAACGGAGAAGCTGCTGCAGACCGCGAAGAAGGTGATCGCGTTTGAAATCGACCCGCGCATGGTGGCCGAGCTGAACAAGCGCTTCCAGAACACCCCCCTCGCCGCCAAGCTGCAGATTGTCCGTGGCAACTGCCTGGAGCACGACTTCCCATACTTTGACAAGTGCGTGGCCAACGTGCCCTACGCCATCTCCTCGGCGCTGGTCTTCAAGCTGCTCAAGAACCCCACATTCAAGTGCGCCGTGCTCATGTTTCAGCGCGAGTTCGCCCTGCGAGTGTGCGCACAGCCGGGCTCCGAGGCGTACTGCCGCCTGTCCGTCAACGCGCAGCTCCTGGCGCGCTGCAGCCACCTGATGAAGATTAGCAAAAACAGCTTCAACCCCCCACCCAAGGTGGAGTCCAGCGTCATCCGCATCGACCCAAAGTACCCCGCCCCGGATGTCGACTTCGAGGAGTGGGACGGCATGGTCCGGATGATCTTCAACCGCAAGAACAAGAAGGTGTCGTCCATCTTCCGCACCAAAGTCGCAGCGCAGACCCTCTATGCAAAGTACCTCAGCTACCGCAAGATGGAGGGCGGTGGTGGCGGCGCCACTCCCGCGGCTGCCGAGGAGGTCAGCTTCGAGCAGTTCAAGGCACTCCTGGACGGCGTCATTGCAGACCCAATGTTCACCGTGCGGGGACGCACTATGGATGAGGAAGCGCTGATGAACATGCTAGCCCACTTCACCGCCAGTGGCATCCATTTCATCTAACCAGGGGCTGCACTCTGCCTCTCCCCCCCCCCTCTTTACTTCGCCCCCTTTCCTTCTGCGTGTCGTGTTGCCCCCCCCCCCCCCCACCAAAGTAGCGCGTGTCCCTTTGGCTACCATTAACATCGAGTAAAACCTCAGCTCTGTTCATCACCCAGGTAACAAGTAAGGAGGCCTTTGGCTTGTGTACGTGAGAGGGGTGTGAGGTGGCATAGACGACACACAGCCCCGCTCATCCCCCCCCCCCCCCTGCTATGACTTGCTCTCACTCCCTCACCCCAACCTTTGCCCTCGCTCTGTCTCACCAGCCGTTAGAGCCTCCAAAATAATAACAGCGTGCCCTTCCCATCATACCAGCACTTGAGTGTCCCTCCCCCTCCATATACACACACACACACGCAGACGTCACAATGATTCGCGGCCGTCGAGCGTTCATACCCGTGGCGAACAGCCTCCTTGCGCAACGCCACACCACTGCCGCTGCCACCTCACTGTTGGCGACATCGAGCGCGCTCGGAGTGGGCATCCAGCGCCGTCACGTCGCGGACAAGATCCTCGTTGGCGCCGTGTCGTCCTTCATGACCTGCTCGACCACTCTCGCCCTGTTCCACCTGCTTGTCGCCCCCGTCTCGGCAACCATCGCCGCCGCCACCATCGCCACCGCCGCCGCCAGTGGCGCGCTCTGCATCATTGACGGGGGCGAGAGCGCAGGCACCAGCTTCGGCGCCGTCGTGGGCGTCTTCATTGGCGGCATGGGCGGCTACTACGCCAAGTCGCAGGGGGAGCCGTGGAGGAAGTAAGCGTATATGAGAGGGGAGANCACATGCCGTATAGGAGAGAGTTTGAGCTCCTCGCAGGAGAAGTGCCTAGAGGTGGTCCCCCCCTCCTCCCTCCTCCCATTGACCGTCGGCTGTTGCTGTCTGTGTAGCGGCGCACCACACATATCACCTCACCTTCACCCCCCCTCCCCGTACTTGTCCACAGCTCTTCTTCCTTCTCTTCTGTCCCTCCGCGACCTGTTGCACGTTGCCTCATTGGCACGAGAGAAGAGGGCCTGTGGGCAACGACCGCGCAAGAGAGACACAGTGAGTGAGGCGTGGCTGTGCCTGCGAAGGCGTTCGACAACAATAACCGAGGAGGTGCCCATGCTCCAGCGGAGACACAGCACTCTCCTGAAAGCCGCCGCCACCACGACCGGCGACAGCTCGCCGTCGATTCCAGCGCTCGTCCGCGGCCTTCAGCGCACCGCAGCGTACCTGAGGCACGCGCCGCCCTCACTATACGTCACAAAGGACCTCCCTGATGGCAGCGGCAGCAGCACCGGCGGCCACAGGCAGCTCACGAGGCACCGCACCCGAGTGCTGGATAGCGCGGGCACCTATGCCAGCTGTGGGGCCGACGCACCCCGTGCCCTCCAGACGCACGGCGTGTTTGTGCTCACGAGCACCACGGAGGCAGACGTGAACTTTGAAAAGGACAGCGATCTCCACAGCGTGCTCATCGGACTGCCGCGGGTGCACAGCGCGGAACAGGCCAAGGTCTTTCTCTCCACCCATGCCGACCACCTGCGCCACGTGAGGGCTGTCCTGCTGCCGGAGATTGCGCACAGCGGTGCTGGCCACGCCGTCCGCGCACTCGCCGCCGCACTGCCAAAGGCCACGTTCGTTGGCAGCGCCTTCAGCCGCGCCTACCTCTGCGATCCAACCTTCTTTGATGGTGTGCGGCGCACGGTGCTCGCGAACGAACTGGTGCGTGCCGAGGCGGTCCCCTTCGCGGAGCTCCCCACCGAGGCCTTCCAACTCGCGGAGGACGGGGCCACCGTTCCGGCGGCGACGGCGGCGGCGGGCAGTAGCAGTAGTAGTAGTGCGCGCGCTCTCACAGCATATCACGTGCACGACGCGCGCCGCGCGGAGCGGCTGAAGAGGGCCCGCCGTGCGCAGCCACCGCACTTCCACAACCAGCCAGTCTTCTACCATGACAGTGCCTTTGACGCACTGTTCGTCGGATCGGCCATCTGCCGCCTGCCGTGGCTGCCCCACATTGTGACGGAGACGAGCAGGGACCTCGTGCTGCCGTCACCACCGATGTTGGCCGCGCAGCGGATAGCTGAAGGGGCCGCGCACCCGTTGCTGGCAACGTGGCGGCCGACGGAGTCCGCGGAGGCGTTTGCGCTGGCAGTGGAACGCGTGCCTATGGTGCTCCATCTGATGTCCGAGACGTACGGAGAGCCGACGACGACGGGCCCGGCAGGCACCGCTGTCGCCGTCGCCAATGCTGCGGACCGCCTCGAAGCGGTGCGGAGTCGGCTCTCCGTCCGCCTGGAGACGGACACCAGCCGCGACGTCCACAAGTGGCGCCGCTCGCTGCTGGACACGGTGCTGACGCAGGCAATGTCGAGCAACACTGCGAGCCACCCCACCAGCAGCGCCACGCGGGACGCCTTTCTTGAGTGGGCCCTGGAGGCTGGCAATCCGTTGGGCTCGCTGGCCTCTGCGCTTACCCAGTCCGCCATGTCCCTCCCGCCAACCGCGGCAACCGCGACCGCAGACGCGTCCGCCGCCGACCGTTCGGGTGGAGGAGACGGCAGGAGGAGAGGGAAGCAGGGACGGCGGCCAGGACAGCCGCAGGGGCAGCAGCAGCATCAGCAGCCGGACTTGACAGACCACGAGCGAGCGGAGCTGGAGGGGCCGAAGGGCGTGGCGCTGATGCAAGAACTGCTGTCGCGGAAGGGCCTCGGTGGGCTACGCGGCGTGGTGGAGAAGGAGGAGATTGACGTTGTGGTGTTCCTGGCCATGTCCCCTGATGACTTCCGGCGCGTCTTGAAGGTCACCTTCGGGGTCTCCAAGAAGCTCGAGCTGCTGCAGTTGGAGCTTCGCGAGACACTGTGACCGTGGTGCTCGCACATTTCCGTTTCTGTTTCGTCCCTCTCCCCGCGTAAGCGACTGTATTCACATGCCTCCCATGGATAAGATAATCATCACACATCATGCCGCAACGAGAGAGCGGGACCTCTCTCCTACATGTGGACGATGCAGAGAAGGCGTGGAGAACAGCCGCCAACACCAAAAAGAGCGCGGATGGGATGCCCCCTGGCGGGAGTTTGCCGTCTCGCGCTACCGTGTGTGTGTGTGCCTCGCAGACTTCCTACCCAGTCCTTCATCCCGACTCCTCTCCCCCTTTCGTTTGCTCAGGAGAGTGGGCCTGTTTCTTCTCTTCTCTTTCTTCTGCATTCGCTTCCCCCTCCCTCTTCCTGTGGAATGCCCCCGAAGGTGCCCCCCACAGCGAAGCGTGCACGAAGCAGCAGCGGCGAGAGGAAGTCGTCGAATGACCAACAACGGCAGCAGCAGCAGCAGCGGCGCTCGCCGCCAAGCCCTGCTACGGCAAGAACAGATGACACATCGAGAAGTGCAGGGGAGTGGCTACTGCTGCACGAGCGTTCCGTGATGGCGCTGCCGCCGACACCAGCAATGGTGCAAGCCGCCTTGATGGAAGATGGCGACTCTGGTGCCTCGTCGGTGCGCGTGGCTGCCTTTGACATGGACGACACGTTGGTGAAGTACGAGCGGAAGAACGCCACGGCAGGGGCAGCGGAGGACACGTGGGAGTGGCTGCACCCCAGCGTCCCGGGCCACCTCAAGGCACTCGCCGAAAGCGGCTTCCTGCTCGCCATCTTCAGCAACCAGTCCACCATCTACGGCTTCAAGGGCGGCTGGAACGCTGCGAAGGCGGCCTCCGTGCAGAAGAAGATTCTCTCCCTCGCGTCCGCGCTGGAGCTCCCGCTAGTGGCCTACGTGTCCACGAAGCAGGACCAGTGGCGGAAACCGCTGCCGGGGATGTGGGGCCAGTTGCAGGAGGACATCGCCGCCGCCCTCTCCGGCCACAGGGCTGCTGTCGACTGCAACGCGCGTTCCTTCTTCGTTGGCGACGCGGCCGGGCGGGCGGCGGGGCCGGAGAGACCGAAGAAGGACTTCAGCTGCGGCGATCGCCGCTTCGCCCACAACTTGTCGCTCCCGTTTTACACCGAAACGGAGTTCTTTCTGCGCTTCCCCGACTCGCGGCAGCTGTGCGCGGCAGGGACCCTGTCACCGGCATTCGTGGCGGCTGTCGAGGCGGGCCGTCAGCCGCCACCACCGTTCGACTGGGGCGGCGTCAGCCCAGAGGAGCTGCGGGCCCTCCCCGCCAGCTATGCAGCGTTGCAGGTGGAGATGGTCACCGCGACTCAGGATGCGACGCCGCTCACCCTGCCGGCACAGCCGCCGTTTCTGACGACCGCCGACGACGGCGCGCGGCGGCAGGAGATGGTCATCTTTGTGGGCCCACCGAGTTGCGGCAAAAGCACACTGTACAGACGCCACTTCCAGCCGCACGGGTACGCCCACGTCAACCGCGACGTCCTGGGCACCAAGGAGAAGTGTCTGAAGGCGGCGGAGCAGCTCTGGGCCGCGGGTCGAAGCGTCGTTATTGACAACACGAACCCGACGCCAGAGGACCGCAAGCCGTACTGTGACATGGTGAAAAGGCTGTCGCAGAGCACGGGCTCCGACACGACGCCAACACTTCCTATTCGCTTCTTGGTGCTCGAGTGCGGCAAACCGCTCGCCCTCCACCTCAACGCGATGCGAGCGCGGCTTGGGCTGGCGGCCGCCATCCCACCCGTCGCGTACAATATGTTCTACTCCCGTTACAAGCCTGTATCCCCTGAGGAGATCAAGGCCACACGGGCTGAGTGTGCGCTGCGGCTGCCGCCCACCGCCTCGTTCGACGGGCTGGCTCCGCGGACGCGGCACGAGTTCTACCTGTTGTCGTAGCGGCAGCAGCACACACACAGCAACAAGGAACTAACAAAGGGCGGAGAAGGGCGGTGCTGGAGGAGACGCCATCACGTAGGTGGAGAGTGAGTACACGTGTGTGGGACTGCTGATGGTTTGCAGGGTCGCTGGCGCACAACTCCGTCCCCCCTCTTCCTGTTCCGCAATAGATCCTTGCGCTTTCATAGTTTGCTATTCCCCTCTCTCACTTTCTATTCTTTCGACTTGCTTCTTCGGAGCCTTGCCTTCTATCGAGCTATCGTTCCTTCCCTCTCCGTTCGTCAGCTTCGGCACCACGGTGGCTCATGTCGTCCCCGCTAAAGGTTGGCTACATTGGCCTTGGTTTGATGGGCAAGTCCATGTCACTCAACGTCCTCAAGGCGGGGTTCCCCGTGTGGGTGTACAACCGAACCGCCTCCAAATGCGAGGAACTTGTGGCTGCAGGCGCCACGGCCTGCAGCACGCCGGCGGAACTGGCGGCACAGGTGGATGTCGTGTTCACTAACGTGTCTGACTCGCAGGATGTGTATGATGTAGTATTTGGGAAGGACGGAGTGGCCGCGGGCATCCGTCCCGGCAGCGTGTTCGTGGACAACAGCACGATCAAGCCCTCGACGGCGAGGGAGATTGCGGGGCGGCTGCTGAAGGAATGCGAGGTGCAGGCACTGGACGCTCCCGTGTCTGGCGGCGACATTGGCGCGCGCAATGGGACGCTGACGATCATGGTTGGCGGTGACGCTGCTGCACTGGCGCGCGTGATGCCGGTGCTGGAGGCGATGGGGAAGAAGATCACGCACATTGGTGAGAGTGGTGCGGGCCAGGTGTGCAAGGCGGCCAACCAGATCATGGTGGCCGCGCAGATGGTGGCCATGGGCGAGATCCTTGTCTTTGCGGAGAAGTGTGGCGTCCAAGGCGACAAGGTGTGCGAGGCGATCAAGGGCGGTGCGGCGCAGTGCTGGACACTCGATGTGAAGCCAGATCGCCTGCTCGCCGGGAACCGGCAGCCGGGCTTCAAGGCCGCGCTGCAGAGCAAGGACCTTGGCATCGTGACGGACTCCGCAAGGGAGTTTGGGGCACCTGTCCCAGCGACAGCCATCAACGCGCAGTTGTACCTCTCCATGGTGCAGTGCGGCGATGGCGACTTGGACAACTCTGCCGTGGTTGGCGTGCTGGAGCGGATGGCAAACTGCAAGATCAGCGAGCCCAAGAAGCAGTAGACGCACTGGGGTGTCAAGGGGCCAAGCGACCTGTCTCTCTCGAGGGTAGCGATGTCCATGGCTGCCATAACCCTCCCCTCCCCCCCCCATTCCTTTCCTACTCGTGACGACTACTCTCTCCTTAACTACCATCGCTATGGACGAAGTGGCTCACACCGCTCCCTCTGTTGCTTCACACACGTTAGTTTTACTTGTCTGTCATTAGCGTAAGCATTCTTTACACTATGCAACTCCCTCCCCCATCCCATCCCCCTGTCCCAGCACTCGTTGGTGTGACAGAGGTTACCAGACGAGGCGGATGTACCTCCTACTCCACATGGAAGAGGAGTAGAGTGAAACTGTGCCTCCGCTTCTTCCCCCTCACCTTTCACCTCTCACCAAACTCTCCCGACTCGTCCTTCCACCGCTTCCAAGTTCGTTCTACACAAATGTCGTCCCCGCTAAAGGTTGGCTACATCGGCATGGGGAACATGGGCAAGTCCATGTCACTCAACGTCCTCAAGGCGGGG
>JASAOB010002626.1:0-31400 GCA_030849825.1 Herpetomonas tarakana | reverse complement strand
GCAGCATCGTCAGAGGGCCTTCCTCTTTCTGTCTCTCTTTCTTTCTTTATCGTTCTTACTTAGAGACGCAAACATGTAGAAGAGAGAGAACGCGCGCCTGCTGATAAAGGGGGAAGTTCTCCTCCACACAGTGCAAAGCACATGCAACCTCCCTTCCCCCTGTTCAGCGCCAGAGCAACAGCAGCAGCAACGACGTTGACAAAGAGGGAGTTGCACACACACGGGAGATCCAAGGGGACGAGAGTAAAAGAGGAAGGAAGGGGGGAAGAAGAGGAGAGGGCAAGTCAGCCATGAACAAGGAGAGGAAGCACAGTGTGTGTGTGTGTGTTGTGGCTTCGGCCGATTGGTGGAGGGACAGAGGGAGTTCCCCCTCCCCTCCCATCCTGTTGGCATAGCTTCTCAATTCTGTGTGTGTGGTGCTCCCTCTGGGCGTCACTAAGAGGGAATCCAATAGTCGAACGGGGCACCCTTCTGCCGCAGCATCCCGTAGGCCGCGCGCTGCCCCGCCTTGGTGAGGAACGCGAGTGTGGCGCGAACGCGTCCGGTATCCACGGGCACCTCGTCGCCGTACACAAAGGACCCTACCATCGATGGCAGGTAGCCATACACGACGCTCTCCGTGATGCCGGTGCCCATCACGTACATGCACTGGCTAATCAGCTTTTCGTTTGTGTTGAACAGACTTGGCGCGACGATGCCCGTGCGCGAGTCGCGTGGGCTGGCTGCCGCGTCGTGGTTCGGATGCACAATGGTGGTGAAGAACGCGTCTGGGTCGTTCCGCTTGCTCTTTACCGCCTCGAGAAGCGTGACGGGCGGCAGTTTCACGTTGACGCCGCTGCGGTCCTCCTCGCTGCCAAAACCCGCGGAGGCCTTCTCCTTCTTTGTCAAGAAGACGGACCGGTTCGCCCCGGTGTCGTACGAAGTGGATTCCATGCCGTAGTACGGGGCGAGGGCGTGGTAGAGCGCGCGTTTGTCCTTGCCAGCCGGGGGCAGGGCGAGCGTCTCCTCCTTACTCTCTGCAAACTCGCGCAGCCGCCTCTCTGCCTGCTCAATGTACGGACGCTCGTGCGCCTGCAGTGCGCGACGCCACAGGTATGGGGGGTAGAAGAAGGGGGCTGCCTTGTCTGTGTGGGTCTGGCGCTGGGCGGTGGTGGCGCGGCTGGGGATTCGGGACTGGAGCGCTTTCATCCGTTCCTCGTGCTCGCATTCCGCGTCACAGGCGAGCACCACCTCTGCAGGATCGAACGCCGGTGCGTGCGGTTCCTCCTTGTTGTCCTTGTCGTCCTTGTTGTCCTTGTCGTCCTTGTCGTCTCCGCTCCCCTCCGTGGGACCGTGTTCCTCGGGCCTTGTCGCCTCTGCGCTTGCCGGCTCTCCCGTTGCTTGCTCGGCGGTCGGCAGCGTCTGCGCGCCGCGCTGTCCATCCTCGCCTGCCTTCTGCTCCTCCACCTGCTTCTCCCACATTCGACGTACCTGGTCACAAAGCAACTTGCGGGTGATGCGGCCACAGCTACACGAGAGCTGCTCCGACACCTTGCACTTCCCGCAAGGCTCGGGGTAGTGACAGCGGGCGCCGCACACGTGCCCGCATGCCGGATGCACCGCCTCACACGTTCCCCCGCACGGGTGCTCGTCGGTGGTGCAGTCGCCGGGGTGGCAGGTGCGCTGACAGCGGTGCCCACACCGCAAAGGTTTCAGGCACGGCTCACCGCACACCGCGTCCTCTGGGGCTTCGTGGCAGGGCCGGTCCACTTGCGTCGCGTGGCCGCCGACACACACGCGCTGCACCAGCGTCATGCAGGGCGGGCACTCCCCGTAGTGGCAGCGGTGATGGGCGGGGGCGTGCCCACAAGGCAGGCGGCGCTGGCACGGGAAGGGGCAGCGCGGCGCCGCGGTGCCGCACGGTTGCGGCGGCGGCAGCTGGGTCCGGCCGCAGGCGCACGTGAGGACGTCGGTGGTGAAGTGGATACATGGTGGGCAGGCCCCGCTGTGACACAGCTCGCCACAGCGGTGGCCACACGGGAGCTTGTGGTCGCAAACCGCAAGGCAGCGGTGGGCCTCTGCCAGAGGGTTGCCGCGGTCGGCGCAGCACGGCTCGCGGCAGTAGTGTCGGCCACAGGACAGCCGCGTGCCGCACAGCCGCGTGCAGCGGACGCTATCCAGCTCGGCGCACGGCACGAGCTTCTTCGTGAGACGGCACCTACACGAGGTGTCTGCCCTCTGCGTGCACGGTGGACAGTCCTCTTCGTGACATCGCTCCTTGCACGTGTGGCGGCCGCAGCCAAGCACCTTGCCACACACACCGTTGCAGCACTCGATGGGGTCGAGGCAGGAGGTGCGGGGCCGCGCGCCAACGATGCCGCTGAGCAGTCTGGCGCCGCACGGGCACGTGTCCACGACAGCCACGTCACGGGAGCAGAGCGGGCACTCGCCGTCGTGGCAGACCACGGTGCAGCGGTGGTTGCCACAGGACAGCACCTTGCCACAGCGCTTGGTGCAGTGAAACTCGGCACCGTCGCCGCACACTCGCATCACATCTCTCTCCTTGCCGCACACGCACGACATAGGGACGAGCCGCTGACATGAGCCACAGTCCCCGGTGTGGCAGCTGCGGTCACAGGTGTGCAGCCCGCATGCCAGCGGCTTGCCGCAGGTGTTGCCGCACGTGGTGTGGGGATCTGGCTGGCCGCAGCGGTAGGAGTAGGTCGTGGAGCCGCACGGGCACGGCAGCGAGCCGACGACGACGGTGCACTCCGGGCAGGGGCCGGGGTGGCACTGCAAGGGGCAGGTATGGGGGCAGCTGGTAGAGTCCCCGCGACGCTTCCCACACGTCGCGCCGCAGCTGTGCGGGATGACAAACGGATCGTACGGCGGCATCCCAGCCTTGCCACAGAAGCACTTGTAGTTCACTGTCGAGGACACCAGTTGTGGGTAGCGGCACTGCGGGCAGTGGAAGGTCGGCGCGTCGTCGTGGATGCACTCCGCGCCGTTACCATCAAAGTCGGGAGCTGTGAGGGCGGAGGATGCACCACCACCACCACCACCACCACCACCACCACGGGAGAGTGCCGCTGCTGCCAGCGCGTGTCTCGTGGTGGCGCTATTCTGCCTGTTCCTCGCCTCCTGCGACCATCGTCGGATGCACGACAGGTGGAAGACGCTGTAGCAGCACGTGCAGCTCCACACCGCCTCGTCAAGTTCGATGATCTCCAAGCAGTTCATGCACTCGTACGCGCGTGTCATTAAAGCGTCAGCGAGGTCATGAGCGCGGGCTGGGAGGGCATCGAGGCCGCTAACTTGGGGAGGCGGCAGCGGCCGCGCCGGCTGTGCCTGCACGACGACTGTGTTGTGCTCCCTTACGCTGCCTCTCCCCCTGCCTCCTCGTTGGCCGCCTCGTCGGTGGCCGGTCCCTCTGTTGCCTTCGACGGCATTCCCCGGCTGGCCCCTCCGCTGGGCCAGCGGCACGTACTCTATCGCGTATAGCAGGTCTTCCATGGAGGTGGAAAGCGACGATGCCGCAAGGGGTGCGGCGCCACCTCCCTCCGCGCTGTTCGGATCGCCGCCTCGCCCACGGCCTCTCCGACCTCGTACAGCATTCCCATTTCCGCGATGATGGCCGTTCGCCCCGCTGCCAACCCCATCGTCGCTGGGGCGGTCGCTACCTCTCGCGGCAGGGTCAGTGTGGTGGTGGTGGGGCTGACCCGTGCTGCTGCTGCTGTTGTTGTTGTGGTGGTGGGGGTCATTCTGCGATGCCCCTCGTCCAGCGCCGCCCAACGCGCCGGGGTCAGACATGGGTGATGCCCAGAGGTGGTGGGGAGGAAGGAAGGAGGGAGGGGGGGGGATGGGGCTAGACGGTGTACAAACAAGGAGCGTGTATATGTGTGTCAGCCTCTGCGTTCCCCGAGAGACGCCGAGAAGTCGCGGTGGCGAGTGGTGTGGCCGATGCCACGTCCAAGCGAATTTGCTAGCGGGACACGAAGCGGCGGCCCGATCAGGCCTGTGCGCGGTGTGGGCAAAGTGAAATAGAAGAAAAAAATAATAGAATCTGATGGGGAGAGGTGTGGTGAGAAGTTATAACAACTCTTCTTCTTCTTTGGGGGATGGTAGGAGAGAGAAAAGGGAGCGGAGGTGATGAGGGAATGATGGTGTCTGTGTGTGTATGCGTGGAGAGCGACGGGGCGAGGGCGGGGACGAGGGCTGGACCCTGCGTAAGGTAGGGTGAAGGAAGCTTGCTCACTTGTTCTGCGATCGGAGGAGAGAAAAAGCGAGAAGGAAGGGCAGAGGAGGGGGGGGGGGGAGGGGGAAGCGGGAGTGTGCTCCAGTGGAAGGGAGAGCTGGCAGTGAGGAGGAGACAGCTTTGTGCGAATGGTACAAACGACGCGCTCCGTAGAGCGTCCTGTGGGACTGTGACAACGGGAGTCAGAGAGATAGAAAGGGAGAGATAGTAAAAAATAAGGCAAGAGCAAGTGCGCGAGTTCAACGGAGGTGGGGTGTATTGCGGCGTTTGCACTCCCCCCCCCCCCTCACTGTCTGTCTCTCTAGTGCCTCACCTGTCCGTCTGGCGTTCGAGCAAGTTGCCAATGCACCAGAGCAAGGAAAAGACAAGCACCATGCCGACACGGGCAGGCGGCATACGTCTCAGACTGGTGGTGAAGCAGCCGCCCTTTGCCTTTTGGCAGAATCCGTGCGGCGTGGCCTCCCAGCAGTAGAAGGGGAAGACCTTGTCACCACATGGACATGTCGTGCGGCAGCACGGGGGACACGAGCCTGCGTGCCCTGCCGGCTGCCCGCACACGTGCCGACAGTACGCGGACAGTCGACGGCGGCAAACACCTTCCTGTTGCGCACCACGGGACGCAGTGCGTCCGTCCACGGCGACGCACCGCGCATTCTCCTGTGTGCACAGCAAAGCCCATCGACTGCCAAACATCCACACCACAGCCAGTATCCGCGTGATACAGCGGCAACACAAGTCACACGTGCTGCCGCAACGACATCCGCTGCCACCGTCCACCCATTCCCCCACCTCCCAGCAGTTGAGCGCGTACGTGTGCGCGCCGCACCAGCAGTGGCCGCGCAGGCACTTCTCACACGGCCCAGGGTGGCAGGGCAATGTACAGCGGTGCTCGCACCGCTCCTTGCGAGCGGCACTGGCCCGTTCTCTCCGCGAAGCGGCAGCGTCGTTGCTGCTGCCGCTTCGCGAGCCACGCAGCACGCTCTCTACAGAGCTATCGCCGTTGCCGCCTCCGACTATGCGGCCGCAGCAGCGACTGGGGCAGGCGTGCGGGATAGTAAGGGCTACCTTTGCATTCTCGTGGTACGGGGGACACGTCATTTCCCCACAGAAGCACCTGTACACCGCCAGCGTCGCCACACTGTACGCAGCGCGGCAGCATGGGCACTGGGCGTGTGTCCGTTCGGGTGCCAGTGCGGCAAGGTCACGCATGCACCGTAGATGCAGAATCTGGTGACAGCTGGGGCACGACCACGTTCGCGATTTCCTTCGAATCGACTCCAAGCACAGTGCGCAGGCGAGAGTCTCCTCGATCAGCTCCTTGGCGATCGCGCGTGGGCGTTCTGGCAGCATCGAGAGCAGCTCATCGCGTGCCTGAGTGATCTGGGCAGCTTCGCTGTCGCGTGCAGCTGCATCCATCGCGGTGTTCGTGTTGCCATCCTCCTCCGCGTCCGAAGTGTCGCCCTCGTTGTGGAAGAGGTAACGCCGGTGCTCGCGCTGCTTCGATATTCTCGTCCGTCCCACCTCCCCTACCGCCGCGACGAGGAAGCCGCGCAGGCCATCCACGACATGGTGCACGAGACGCCGCACGGTGCTACCGTTGGAGTCACTGCTGTTGCTTACCTGCGGCACAGCGTGGTGCCCCCCGCGCGCGGGCTGCACTCGTTCCATCGCGGTGGTGGCCAAGGAAATGAGAGAGAGCTCCAGGGTAATGGGAGGGTAGGGGGGAGAGGAGAAGCAGGAAGGGGGGTTGGGGTGAGTTTGGGGATGAACAGCGCAGAGAGCGCCACTGTGGGTGGAAAGATGAAGGGGTGCGGGGGGGGGGGGGGGGGTTAAAGGATATGCGGATCCGTCAAACAGCAACAATGCAGGAAAGAGGCACAGTGTATATGTGAGGGAGGGAGGCTTTGCAAAACAACGGACAGGCGCGCGCTCATTGTGGCACTCTCCCCCTCCCCTCTGTGTTTCACACATGTAGGTGCTCTCTCTCTTTCATATTGACGCTACTGCTGTGGTGTGGTGGTGGTAGTGGTTGTTGGGGGAGAATGTAAGGAGCTTGTAGAGAGAGGAGGGGGGAGGGGGGAGGAGAGATCTTCAGTAACCGGTTATACTCCAGTCCCCCCAAACACACAGAGCACGGCAGAAGCAACGGGAACGGCGACTGGGGTGATTGGGGGCTGACTAGGGTCAGAAGGAAGGAGAAGAGTGACAGCAACGTGATAATAGTAGTAGGACAAAGCCACGTGGGCAGAGAAAGGGGAAAGGGAGGTGTATGTGACGGGGGTAGGGTGGGGAGGAAGGGAAATGCTGTTGTGTGCTACGGGAATGATGGCGTTGGTGCTGTGCGGTTTATCTGCCATCGCAATCTCTCTCACTCTAATACACCTGGCCGTCCACAAGAACCTCGGGAAATACGTGGGACTGTGTGAACACCGCCGGCGCCGGCGGCACCGCGTTGGATTCGTCCACCGCGGACACAAAAGAGATGCACTCGCTGCGGCTAAACTGGTGCTCCAGCCTTAGCCCACCCTTGAAGGTGACGGTGAGCACGTTAGTCACCTCCAGGCTGCGCGTACGCAGTGTCGGCACGGGAAGCCGCTTGTTCATCACGCCGTTCAGCCTCAGCATACCCGGCAGGTCCAACGGAATGTCCACGGTGATGGTCTGCCCGGGTCGCAGCGGGCCGTGCGGGGGGACGTAGCGGTGCTCGGCCAGCTTCAGCGTCCGGTTCGCGTGGTAGGACGCCACATCGAAGCGCAGGAACTGCAGCAGTGTCACTGCGAAGCCGCGAACTTTCTTCTTCGCTGTGCCGTTGTGCAGCGTCAGGCGAACGAGGCACCGGCAGTCGTCGTAGGTGGAGAGCGTGCAGCCTCCGAAGCTGGCGTTGCCGCCGAGTCCCTTCATGTTGTCGCCATACTCGCCAGGACGACGTCCGCCGGCGGCGTTGGGGGCGAGGGAGAATGCGGCCGGTGCGGGCAAGGAGGGGACGGCGGCGGCGGCGGTGGGACGCACCACGCTGGGGACACGCAAGGCGTCCGCGCCGTGGAAGCCGTTGCCGTTGGTGCTAGAACCGTCAGCACTCCTTTGCCCTGCTGCGCCGTCGTCGTTGAGCTTCTCCTCGTAGAACTGTCGTTGCCGAAGAGCGGCGGGGTCGTCGGCGAGCGGAGCGGCCGCTGTGCCCCCCGACGGCGCGCACACCGTTCTCGGCTCACTCGCCGTGTCGTGGGAGCGGTCCTCCCCCTCGTCGCTAGTCGCGTCCGAGTCGTCCACGGGGGCTGACGGGTACCGCGCCGGATCGTTTCTCTGCTTCCCTTCTCCCTGATCCTTTCTAACCTTCCCGTCGCCGTCGCCGTTGTCGTCGCCGTGGGTGCTGCTTCCATCGGACGGGTACCGCCACGGATCCGAGCCATTGTCCGACTCATTCGGGTACTTGTTGCTGCTGCCATTCTCATCGTTGCCATCGTCGTCGTCATCATCATCGTTGCCGTCGTTGTCGTTGTCGCTTTCAATCTCGTACGTGTCGCGATTGACGCGCGAGTTCGTGGCCGCGTTGGCGGCTGCGACAATGGGGAACATGGTGCGCGTGCTCAGCGCCATCACGAACGGCAGCACCTTGACGGAGAGTTCCAGGCAGCCTGCATCCCTGCCGGATACGCGGCCTCCACGGACAGGCAGCCGCACCGCCTCGTCCAGCGTCATGGGACAAGCCGTAGCACTGCGTTGGCCGCTCCGACCACCAGCCGTTGCCGCCGTCCTTGCCGTTGCTGCGGTCGCTGTCGCCGTGGCGGTAGCAGTTGTCGTCGCCATGGAGGAAGTTGCTCTAGGCAGGATAGGGACACCCATCGTTACACCGCCTCCTTCACTTCCGCTTCCGGCAGCACTGCGGAGCCGTGCCTCCTCGCTCTCCCGCTTGATGCGCTCCTTCTCCGCCTCCATTTCGTCGCTGACACCCGTGGCCGCCGTCGACGGCGCGGCATGGCGAGGAGCAGATGTGGAGGCAGCGGAGGAGACGACCACGACGCCGGAGGTAAGGGATGCGGCTGCCCCCGCGTCCGTGGGGACCGGGTACGGCGGCGCTGTCGCGTTGGCGCCGGACAGCTGCTCAGGGGAGAAGCCAGTGAGGCCAAAGGGGACTTGGTGCGCGTAGTCCCACTGTCGGCGCTGCGCCGCAGGAAAGACGGTGATGAACTGTCTCTTCCTTCCGTTAAACCCGCTTGGCATGACAATATTCGCCTCGACAAAGTAGTAGATCTTCGTCTTCATGCGCCGCACGGGGGTGTAGAGGGAGGGGGGAATGGTGGGCGGCAGCGTCATGTGGAAAGGGAAGTCATGGTCGCCAGCGAGGAGCTTCGTGCTCTCGCTGCGCTTGCCCTTCGTCTTGTCCGACTCCTTGACCCCGAAGAACGTGAACACCTGCTGCAGATGGGTGAACTCCTCCAGTACGGTGTTGCGGCGGAGCGCCTTCTCTTTCCCAATGACGCGCAGTCGCACCGCCGTCACATGTACGCTGCGGCTGACGGTGAGGTGCAGCCGGCCGCGCAGGACCTCGCCCGGGATGAAGAAATCCCTGTTCAGGTGGAGCTCGATCTTCACTTTGCCTCTGTCCATCGCGTCAGGGCAGTCGTCCCGTTTGCTTCGTCCGAGAGAAAAGAGAGAAGGAACTACGAAAGAGGAAAACAGCTGTATGGAAGGATAGTCAAGGGAAGAAGGGGGGGGGGGAGTAACAAGAACGAAAGGAATGAACCCGCTATATTTGGTTGGAGGAACAATGAGAGAGAGAGAGAGAGATAGGTGGGCACACCACTCAAAGCTCTTCTGGGGTTGCCCCCGCGCGCTCCTGCGCCGTGGCAAAAGCGATGCATCCATCCTCCACCGTACCGGCCGCCCCCCTTTGCCCGCTTCTTGCCCTTGCTGCTTTCCTGTTCCTCATAGGAATGACAAGAGCCTGTCCTTTCTGCTTTGCATTCAGTTCTTCTCTCTCTTTTTTCATTCTTTCATAAAGAGAGGAGGAGGGGGAGGTGGGGGGAAGTGGGGGGGGGGAGTGAGAGAGCGACAGCAGCAGGTTTGCAACAGAAGCAAGGGACAACAAAGGTAATGAGCAACGAAGCAAAATACACAAGACTGAGAAACAAAGCAAAACAACAAAAAAAGGAATGCCAGGAGAGAAGCACACATGAAAGAGGGATCCCAAATAGAGCACTTCATCTACTATGCGTGACGTGCTGAGGGGCAAAGGGGGAAAAGGGAGGGGGGGGGGTCTCCACTCCGCGTGTACCTGCGGAGAACTGTGATTGACGCCAAAGAATGAAGGCATGTCGGAGACTGAACGGGAAGGAAAGAGAGAGAGAGATGGGCAGATAAATACGGCATATGCACAGTGATGGAGCAAAAAAAGGTAGAGAAGATGAAAAGAGTAGTCATACTTGCGGTAGTAACTCATGACGCGATCAGCAAGACGTTGCACTGCACACTCGCGTGGGATGGTGCGACGCTCCCTACTCCATCGCACCGCCCACGATTTCCTCAGGCAGGATGCACTCCACGTTGTATCGCACAGGTGCCGGTGGCGCCTTGCTGGTCTGGTCTACAGCCGACACAAACCAGCATGCGTCAGACATGCTCACCGTTTCCGTCACACCCAGCTTGGGGAAGCTGACCTCCAAGATGTTGCTCACCTCGACGAACCTCGTCGCCATGGTGGGCAGCACGATGCCGCCGGTGGAGAAGCTCTTGCGCTCATTCTTGTAGCCGTACATAGACAACGAGGCGCCAAGGTCGAGGTTGAGCGTCGCGCTGTAGGCCTGCTTGGGGGGTATGCCGCCAGAGGGAGGGGTATGTACAAGCGTGGCGATGGGCCGCACCTCCGCTCGCGACACCCCCTTGCAGTTGATGTGCACAAACTGGTTCAGTGTGAGCATTATCGTCTTGATGGTCTTCTTGCTGCTGTTGTTCACCACCTTCACGGTGACAGGGAGCAGGGTATTCCTGCGGTCCTCGCCGCTGCAAGGGTGGCGGCCGTGCCGCACACCGGCAGCCGGAGCAGGGGTGTCTGGCAGTGGCACACTATTGTTGTTTGCGCTGTTCCTCCCCTGTATCATCGCCGCATTGCTCTCCACAGCCCCTTTCGCGATGGCGCCGTCCTCGTCGTATACGACAAGCTGCGGACAGGCGATTTCTACCGACAGGCTTGGGTTGCTATCCTTTTTGAAGCAGCAGCAGGAGGAGGACGGCGGTAGCTGCACCGTCTGCGGCTGCATCGCATGCATCAGGTCGCGCGTCGAGTCGTACTGCTGTTGCGGTGTGGTGGAGAGGACTTTGATGTACTTGTCCAGTCTGCCATCAAAGCCCTTGTCGATGACGCACATGGCGCGCAGCTTGTACGTCAGGCTGGCCTCGCCGTCCTTCTTGAACCGGCAGGAGAAACTTGGCGCTACCGTGGCGGGCAGCGCTATCTCAAACGGGTACGTCAACCCTTCTTCGCCCTCCGGCGTCGCCGCGAGCGTCGCGCCGCCTTTGCGTCCACTCTCCTTGGAGTAGCCGAAGAAAGTGAAGAGCTTCTCAAAGTGCAGGGCCTCGTCCTCACCCTTCTCCTTGTTGGCCCCGCCCTTCGAGATACTGACCTCTCCCCTCTCCTTCGCGTAAAAGTGCAGGCGCAGCGCGGTGACCTTCACCTCCTTGAGGACCTTGGCAATGAAGGTGCCGCGGATCGTTTCACCGGGCATGTACACATCCTTCTCCAGCTCAAGGCTCAGTTCAATCTTGTCCTTATCGAAGAACATCCTTCCACGATATTCCGCTGTTTCTTCCCGTATGAACAGAATGACTAAAAAAGCAGAACAAAAGCGATTCTCTGGAAGTTCACTCTACACTTCTTTCCTCTTCTTCTTGTGAAGTGGCCGAGGTGCTTCTTGAAATACTGAACGGGAAAGGGGGGGGGAAAGGGAAGTGGGTGTACGTTTGCCATATGCACGCAGGCTCATAGTTTCTCTTTCCGTAGAGCCTCTGGGAGGGTGAGAACGGAGAAGCAACAACGAAGGTAGGAGGGGGGCCGTGGGGAGAGAGAGAATGGCCCACTCGCAGGGCTGGTTCGCCTCTCTCCCTTTGGCCGCCTCTCAAAAGTAGAGAAGGACGGAAGCAGCCGCGCAGAGACAAGGAGGCGAGTCGCTCTCTCACTCCCCGTGGCGATGTGTGCCTCTGCTTACCTCCACCTCGCAGCTGGGGCATGTGGTTGCTACCATGATCCATGCTGCCATTTCCCCTTTCCTTCGATCGCCGCGGTGGCAGGAAGGACTGAGGGATGATGATGTTGTTGATTGATGATGATAATGAGGAGAAGGCGGAGAAAAGAAGTCACTGCCTTTGTGCCATCCGTAGAGGGGAAAACAGGCAGGGGCAGGAAGGCAGGGGGAAAGGGGAAGAGGGGGGGGAGGAGGACAGGAGGAGAGAAGAGAAATGAAACTCAATATCCGATGGCGGAGGTCGCGAAGCAATAACAGTAATATCAGTGACAGCAACAATCGGTAGAAGTCGGGACGGGGAGAGGGAGAGTGAGAGAGAGAGTGAAGGACGGGGGACTTCGAGCGCTTGCACGTGCCAGTTAGGTCCTCTTTTTCCTCTTCTTTTCGTATGTGCCTATTGCTGATACGGAGGTGTATGTATATATGGTCAAACACACAGGATTCAATGGTAAAGGGGAAGTGAGAGAAGGGGAGGGGGGGAGAGTAGAGAGAGAGAGAGAGAGGCAAGCGATGGAGAGCAGTCAGAGTGGGGGAGGAGGCTGCTCTTGAGGTTCACGATAACAGAAACAGAAACGGAACAGGCAGGAGAGATCAGGAAAGACAAAGCGATTCCTACTGTAGGAGGCGAAGGAAAGAGAATGAACAACAACAAGTATATATAAGTATATGTATGTGCGAGAACCTTCCTCTTTCGTCTTGAAGCGTCCCCCGAGTGTCGGAGAAGCACAGAGAGGAGATCGTGATAAGGGGGGGGGAAGGGGGGAAGGGCAGCGACGAAGAAGCAAAGAAAGAGAGAGGGATAATGGAAAGAAGGGAAGTGGCGGTGGTGGGGGAGGGGGGAGAGGGGGGAGAGATGAAAGATTATAGTAACAATAATTGCTACAGAAACCCATCGGGCAAGGAAAGTGGGATGGTTCATAGGAAAGAAAAAATGAAGAGGGGTGAAGGTGTATGTGGGGAGCGGGAGAGAGAGACGAGGGCGGAAAACAAAAGGAATGGAGAGTTGGCGTCGGTGGAAGAAAGGAGAGTCACGGAGGAGGGCGTGTGTGCGCGTCTTGGGGCGGAAGGGGAAAAAGGGCACCATGCGCGGCTTCTCAATTTTGTGTTTCCTCTCGCCTGCCCATTTCTCTTTCCCCCTTTATGTTTGTTTGTTCCCTTGCGTGTGAGGCAGAAGAAGAAGAAGAGGAAAGCAGGAAAGGTGGTAGAAAGTACTTCAATGAGGAATGAGAGGGGGGGGGGGAAGGATTTAGGGGGAGGGAGGGATTTAGGGGACGGGGACGGGGAGGGGAAGGAGGAAGAAGAAAGGTGAATCCCATGAGCAGCTCAGGTGAGGTTGGGGAATAGAGCAGGAGACCATTCGTCAACGATGAAACACTGTGTGTGCTTTCGATTCCGCATGTCCCCTGACCATTCCTCACTCTCTGTTGCCCTCCTCCCTCTTCATCTTCTTCTTAAAGTGTTTTCCCCCATCTCCCGTTCTCGTGTCTGTTCGCGCCGCCCACCCATCCACCCTTCCCCCTCTGCATCGTGTCGCGTGGATGGCGAGAGGGAGAGAGAGGGGCAATAAACAAACGGAGGCATATGAATGGTAGTTGTCGTGAAGGAGAAGCAAAGAGGAAAGAGAGCGGTGGTGGGGAGTAGGGAGAAGAGCAAAGAAAAAAAAAAAAACGAGGAGATAATGATAAGGGGAGTGGGAGTCTTAGACGTTTCGCGGGTGGGGCGGGACCTCACTTTGCCTTCTTCTGTGGCCCCCTCCCCGTTTCGTCCTTTACGTGTGCGAGTGTGGGTGTGGAAGTCAGTGCATGTGGGTGGGTGTGGGTGTGTGTGTGTGCCTGCGGACCCCATGACCACTTTCCCCTTATCAACTCTTTCCCATCCTTTGGGGTGGTGGTGGGGGATCATCCCGATCGCGTGCTGGATCTTTAGCGTTTATGGGGGAAACCACGGCGGTGGCACACAAAAATGAAGCAAGAGAGAGAGAGAAGTGGGGAAGACATAAAGAGGTTGGGGGTTAGGGTGGGGATCGGGTCGTGTGCGTGTGTGCCTGGAGCGCACGCACGCACACACACACATACCCTCCGCGACGAACGCTGCACCGCTGAGATGAAGAGGGAGAATGTTTTTTCTTTGGGGGGGGGGGGGAGAGGCGCAAAAGGAGGGCAGTCGTCAGATGCGCGACAACATCAACAGGGACACAAAGAGCAAGAAACGAGGAAGGGAAAGTATATGATGCCTTATATATTCATTGGCGAAGTTTAGAGGTGTGCTTGTTTGTGTGTGTGCAGACATGCGTAGGCACGTGCGTGCATGTCCCAAGAACGAGACGAGTCAACAGGGTACAATAGGAAGAATCACAGTACCAGGAACACGTAGTGATTTTCGGCCAGGTACTTCGGGGTGTGGTGGGGGTGGGGAGGCGGCAGTAGGGAGGAGGAGGGGGGAAAGGAAGAAGAGAAGAGGAGCGGAGCAGATCACTATCGTGGGGTGACCTCTTCTCTCCTTTCTCTTCCTTCTTTCCTCCTTCTGCCCTCTTTCCCAAATACTCCCTGTCGCCCCCCTCCCCCTCCCGTCTCGCGCTAATCTTGGCCCAACTCGCACCACATCATCAGAGTCAAAAGGGAGGAAGGAGGCCGCGAAGTAGAAACTTGTGGGACTTCTTCGCGGAGGGATAGGACGACGGGAGGACAGGAGAGGTAAGGGGGTCAGGGAGGAAGAGCGCACCGTACAGCGGTTGATCGTCATGGATAACTGGAGAAATGCAGAGGAGGAGGGGGGAGGGGGGGAGAGATGGAAGACGAGAGAGAAACGAGACTTAGGAAGTATGGAAAGAACACTGTGTGATGGGAGAAGGGAGGGATGAGTAGCGCATCCGAACTGTAAAAAAAAGAAGAGAGTGTATTAACAGCAATAGTAAGTTCATTAACAAAAACAAGACGTCTACGGAGTGATTCGTGTTGCTCGTGCGAGGGAGAGACAGAGAGCGGCTGGGGGAGAGGAAGGAGAGAGGGAGAGAAAGCGGGGAAAGAAACACTACAGGAGGTAAAGGCAAGGAAATAATATTGACACCAAGAAGAAGGAAGAGGCACTCCATTAGGCTTACAGCGAGACTAACGGAGTAGTCAGCACTAATAAAAACCACAAAAACGAATAGCAGCAAAAGCAATAGTAAGGCCGTCACTCTCCCTCTCACACACACGTACACGTGCAGCCAGAGAGGGAGAGAGAGGGAGAGACTAGGAAGAGCAACAACATCAACAATAGGAAGCAAGACGAAAACAAAGAAAGGGCCCGGCAACGAACGAGCGCACGAGTAAAGAGAGCGAAGAAGGAAGAAGACTGTTTGTTTGACTATTCTTTGGGGAGGGGAGGGAGGGTGGACCCACCGACTCCTTCTACTCGCCGCTGGGCACGCCGACAATCTCCACAGGGTCCTCCAGCACAATAACGTGCTCGTCATTCCGGGTCTTGCCGTCGAGAGACGTGAAACTGACCTCGAGGATGGTGCGCACATCCAAGGTGGTCGTCTCTACCGTTGGGGGCACAGGGACGGACACAGCTCTCCGCGACGCCGGCGAGCCATCCGGCGCATTCACTGGCAACGCCTCGCACCGTGCAAGGGCCAGGCGCTGCGGGATCGCCAGTGATAGACGCATGGGGGTCGACTCGCCCGGCTTCAGCAGCAGCGTCTCCCCATCGGTGCTGCCCGGCAGCACCGCCTTGGCCCTCCGCGAGGCGAGGGTTACCACATGGACGACAGGTTCATCGCCGTTGGTTGGTTTGAAGGTCACCACGAGCTTCAGGGCCAGCCGCATCTCAAACGGCAGCTCGGCGGTGTACATCTGGTTGCTGAGCTTTACTTCGACCCAGAGCGTGTTGGTGCCGACGGCGTGCTTGTCCAGCTTGCTGTCCTCGTCGTTGAGTGGCAGGCAGACGTAGGCGGTCTGCATCGTGAGGGAGGCCTTCACCATGCCCGCACGCACCACGTTGGCCTTCGTGGGCTTGCCGGCCTTGCCGTTGCCCGCCACGGAGGACCCGGCCTTGTCCTCCTTGTTCTTCTTGCCTCCTCCCATGCAGCCCATGCTCGTCTTCTTCTTTTCCTTGGCGGATTCCCCCCCGTACGGTTGCGAGTCCCCCGCGGAGGTGCCGTCCTCGCCGGACTGCTGGTGGTCCTCTTCCTCCGGATACTCCCCATCGCTGTCCTGGTGGTGCTTGGAGGACTCGTCCAGGCCGTCAAACACGTCAATGATGTAGCCCTTGCGAGGCTGCGGCCCGTACGGCAGCGCCACAGGGACAATCTGGATCTGTGTGGGCGTCGACTCGACGGACACACCGCACTGGTTGGCCACATCACCGGCGAGGTGGTAGGAAAGGCTTGCCACAACGGTCGTGCCGTCCTCCTGCGCTGCTGCGCAGTAGTAGCTTGGAAACAGGTCGGGCGGCAGGATCAGCGCGAAGGGGTAGCTCGCCGTGCTGCCAGCACCAAGGACGATGTCCTTCTCGCCGTTCTTGGGCATCGCAACGCGCAGCTGCTGCTTGTACGGCTCCGCGACGCGCGCGATGCTGGCGTGGTTCGCCTCGTCATCCGAACTGCCACGCTCAAGACTCGTCAGTGAGCCCGCATTCACAACGATGCCGGGGATCCTGACCGTACCGGTGGCCTTGACAATCAGCGTCCCCTCCACGCGCTCTCCGCCAAAGTAGCTCGTCTTGGGGATATCAATGCTGATAGCGACCGACATCGTCGATGTTTCTTTTTCTCTCTCCTAGGTTTCTTCTTAGAGGATAGGGAGAGCACAACAGCTGTCCCTTCGCTTCCTAGCACCAATGCGAGGAGAGGCAATCGGTGCAACGCGTGGACTCAGGGAAGGGAGTGAGTGAAGAGGCAGGCACGCGAAGGGATGGTGGAGGACGAGTCTTTCCGTGTGAGCGGCAAGACGACAGAGAGAGAGAGAGAGAGAACGAGAGCCGTTTAGCAAAAGCGGCTAGTAAAACAGAAGAGAGGAGGAGAAAAAAAAAAGCCAATGTGAATCGAAAGAGCCAAACGCTTTCGAAACTTATCGGACAGATCAGAGGAGAAAGAGTGATATAGAGAGATAAAGAAGTGGGGTGAGCAAAGTAATAGTAGTAATGACGCGGATATACCGGAGAGAGAGACAGAGTCACGTTATGGGGAACACAATGGAAAGGGAGGGGGGAGAGGTAGCCCTCAAACAAGAAGAAGCACTGAAGGGGGGTGGGGGGGGGGGGAGGGAGAGGGGGGAACCGCAAGATAGGCAAGTGAGGTGGGGGAGGATGTACAGATGACCTAATACAGCGCTAGCAATGGAAGGTAGCGGTAGTAGTAGTAGTAGCAATAGCACGCGGAGCACAAGACTTGTCTTAATCCTTGGGGCTTAGCTACCACGGTGAAGGAATAGAAGGGGAGGAGGGAGAGAGATTTGGAAAGGGAGAAGGAGCGGGGGTGTTGTCTCAGCGGAAGGACATGAATGAGGAAGCCATCGCCCCTCCCTTCACTTGCTCTCTCTCTCTTCTCTGTACTACCGTACATCCGTGCTTCGTTCGTTCGTTCGTTCCTCCACTCTTTTCTGTCAGTGTGCCTGCATGTAAGCACTTGCGCGTGGCATGAAATATGTGCTAAGATGGCGAAGAAGCGCAAAAGGAGGTTTCGAGGAGGGGGGGGGGGGAGTACCTCCGTTGCATTGGCAGGCGGAGAGAGAGAGAGAGAGACAAATAGAAGCAATGAGGAGCTTCTCCTTCTTCCCTCTTTCACTCTCTCATCCCCTCCCTCTTCCCCCCTTCACCCTTAAGGCCTCTTCTCCTCTGATGGCACCGCCTTCGTCTCATGTCTACCCACGTAGCATCAGAAGAGAAAGAACTGATCCCGCAGGCGCTGGTCTGCGCGATGACGCTCCGCGAACACGACGAGTTCGCGCGTGGCGTGCAGCAGCCGCATCGCGAGTTCATTATTCAGCACGTGCAACATACGGTTCCGCTCCAGTTTCTCCACCGAACGCCGCATGTGTACCTCGCCAGCAGAGAAGAGGCCCAGCTTCCAGTTCGCGTTCCCCATGGTGAAGTCCGTGTACGCCTGCCTGGCGCCTGTGAAGTCCCCCTTTGACTGTACACAACGGCAGATCATTCGATGCAGCCCGTCACGGATCGCCACCGGTACGACCACGTGGTCCTTTGCGTCCGGCAACGGCGGTGATGGGCTCCCTTCTCGTGCCTCGAGGTCGAGCAGAAGGTAGGCAAGGAGCTCGAGGGCACCATTGACGCTCCGTTTGGCGGTGCGCCACGTCTCGAGGCACATGGCTGTTTCCTGCCCGCAGGTGAAGCGCATCACATCCGGCAACGCGTGTGCGGCGAGCAGATAGCTGGCGAAGCACCAGCCCTTGATGGCACCGTACTCAGCCATCAGCTCAGCCGACTGGCGTGTCGGTTCCTTCGCGGACACGCTTGCCGCGTCGTCCATCGCGCAGCCAAGGATCGCCGCGTGCCAGTACGCAGCCGCAAGGTACCACAGCGCGCGAATCAGAGCAGTGAGCCCCTCCTCCTCCTCTCGGTCATCCTCCTTTCGGTCACGCGCAGGCGTTTGCGCATTGCCCTCCTTCCCGCCGTGCGTCTGCGTCGTGCTGGCAGCAGTCAGCTCGGCGAGAGTGTCTCGCAGCACAGCGTACTCAGCCTCCTCGGGTGATCCGCCGGTGTCGCGCTCCTGCCGCACATAGCGCGCCATTAAGAATTGCCGCATGGCAAGAGGAACGCCGACGGCATTTCTGCCGTCGCACATGGCGGATGCTGCTGCTGTCTGAGGTGGTCGCCTCGCCCTCGCCTTCACGAAGGGGGAGACGGCATCCATACAGGCTGTGAGTGCCGTCAGCATGGTGTCCCGCTGCGCTTCAAACTCGGACTTGGCCAACAAAGGAGGCATCTCCCGCTGCACGACGGGCGGTACCGGTCCTTCACCGGCCTGCTCCTTGTCCGCCTCGGGTGGGGAGGTCGAACGCTGACGCTTATGCCCACTTTCAGGGAGCTGCGGAGCATCATGCGTTGCCGCCTGCTCCTTGCTCGCGAGTGCGGATCGGATGGCGGCTGCGTACGGATCGCTTGGTCCGTCTCTCATGTTGGCCAACGATGGTGGTGAGGTGGGGTGGCTGCCGGTGGTGGTGGCGGTGGTGGTGTCGTGGGAGGATGGTGCTGGAGGTGAAGGGACTGCATCCTCCCCGTTCTTGACTTGCGCCTTCTTCTTCTGCAGTAACTCCCTCAAGCCGGCGAACGACATGCCCCTACTCTTCGTCTTTGGGAGAATCTATGTCTGCGTGTCTTTGTTCGTCTCTCTCTGTGTGTGGGTGTGTGTGCTCTAGAGGGAAGAGGGAACACCAGCAAGGGAGAAGAGGAAAGAAGAAGGGAAGGGTTTCATCATCCCGTCCCACGCACTTCCCCCCGAAGCACCCATGCTCTCCCCAATCTGGTAGAGAAAGGGGAGCCTCTCCTCGGTACAGCAGAAAAGAAGGAGATGATGTCTGTTCGTCCCTGGGGAGGGGGGAGGAGGAAGGGAATGGTGCAACACGTTCCATTGGTTGTCGTTGTGCTGTTATATGCTGTCTTCTTGTACTCTGCGTTGGGTTGCTCAGACACGACACGCATTCGCCGCCAAAGCACACGGAAGGAAACGAGGAAGGGGAGAGAGAGAAGGGAGGCGGTGGGTCCTGAGCTGTACATATATAGTTTTACATGGCAGGAGGAGGAGAGAGTGGGTGAAGCAGACAGAGGGGGACTCGGGGGAAAGGCTGTCCTCCTCCTTCGCCTACAAAACTCACAAATCCAAAAGCAAAACAGTACAAAGCACAACTGAAAAAGAAGAAGCAGAAGAAGCGCGTGCGAAGAGAGAGAGAGAGGGAAAGTTGGCCGCCTGCAAACTTCACATCGTCGTCGTCGTGGTGGCCGTTGCAGCAGAAAGCGAGGCCGCCACGCCAGCTCCGCTGCCGCCAGCACCGACCATTCCCCTCCCACCAATGGGTTTCCCTCCTTTCTCATCACCATCGAAGCCACTACCACCGTTGCCGTTGCTGTTGCCAAGATGGTAGGTGTTTGCGCCACTGGCGAGCGAAACTCCCTCGTCCCACGACGCCTCTTCCCCGTGTTGCTTCTGGTGCTGCCGCCGCCGCCGGCCGTTGAGGAGTGTTGCGGCGCGCAACTGCTGTGCGCAGGAAGCGCATTTGGCCGCGGTGTAGCCGCCGTGAGGGACTCCCTCATTGCTAGCACCACCGCCGCAGCCGGCCGTGCTACACATGCCATCCAGGCCCAACCCGCGCGCCTTGGCGCGGCCGACGGCGGTGGTGGTGAATGGTGCCATGGCCGGGTTGAAGGTGGGGTCCTCGAGGAACTGGCGGAACAAGGCTTCGATACGCTTGCGCAGCCCGGACAGGGAGGCCTCCCGCCGCCCCCGGTGCAGCAAATCGGCCTCGCGGTCGATCAGCTGCAACAGCTCCTCGCTCACGGCCGCTGTCTCAAACTCCTTTACCGTCCACTTGACGTGGAGGAGAATGTCGAGGCGCGCATCTATCGAGGCGGCGTGGTTCGTCAAGCTCTCGTACAGGTCCTTCAGCTCCCCAGCGCGCACCGTCTGCGGTGTCGTCACGTGCACGCCACTAGTCCCCCAAACCTTGTCCGCCGCAGTGCGGGCGAGCTGCACGCTGAACTGCTGGTCCTTGCGCTCCAGCAAGGTCAGCCGGCGCCGGTGCTCCCACTCTTGCAGCATCTTGACCTCCTCCTTTGTGATGGCTAGCAGCGCCGCCTGCCGCTCGCGTGTGGTGAGGGTAGCGTCTTGGGTGACCCGGGCCGCCTCCGTGCTGCGCCACTGCATGATCTCCTTCCTCAGCTCGTCAAAGTCAGCGGCGGTGCGGGGGTCAGCGCGGCGCAGGTGTGCGCGGCTCTCACGCGCACGCTGGGCGGCCTCCTCGGTCCGCTGCCGTTCCTCGGCGCGCTGCTGCTTGTCCGTCTCGACATCCTCAAGCGCGCGCCTCACCTGCCTCGCCTTCCACTGTCGGTACATCTTCTGCAGCACGATAGCCTTGTCGACACGCAGCTCATGCAGCTGGGCGGCGCTGAAGTACGGCCGGGCGACGACAACGTAGTCGTGCGTGCTGTCCAGCAAGACGCGGCCGCTCTCCATGAAGGATGGCGTCTGCACACAGCACTCACGCGCGGTCTGGCAGCTGCGCGAGATGCCGTAGGTCTGTGTCTGGCGGGAGCACGTGTCCTCCACGGGAACCCGCTTCTTGGGGAAGGGGGAGTAGCTGAGGTCTTTCATGAACAGCTGCGTGCTGGCGTGCAGGAGCAGCCGACCGGGGTCCTCCCGCACGCGATAACCTCCCAGGAAGGGCTTGTGGGTGAAGTCGGCGGCGCGCAGCACGGCCACAATGGCGGTCGTCTCCTCCCCCGCCACGCCGCGATCGCAGGTGTAGCTCTGCTGGATCACATCGTCGAAGCGGAGGCCATTCCGTAGGCCCTCGACTAGTGACTGCGGCCGCAGCGCCGGCTTCGCGCGTCGCACCAGCAGACAGCGCTCCAGCACCTCACCAGCGTGCAGCGAGGCGAGATGAGATGGGACGCCGCTGTCGCCCCTTCCCATCTCGCCAGCACCGTCGGGAGCATGGTTCCTCCTCTCCTCCTCCTCTGCGGTAACGTCGTCTTCCTGCTCCTCGTCCTTGACGAAGACGACGGTAATCCACAGCGGCTCCGCTCGTGTGCAGCCGGCGGAGAGCCCGGCGAGGCCCAGAGGGTCGTCCTCTGACGTACCATATGCAGGAGCAGGAGCAGGAGCGGTGGTGGTGGTGGTGGTGGTGGTGCGGTCCACCTCTAGCACGATGGTGTGGTTGAAGCGGACGCGCTCGCCGTTGTGGTAAATGTGGAAGGACTGCGGGTGCACGCAGAGACGGGTCGCCATAGCTTCGTAGAGACCGCGTGCGAGCAGCAGCCAGCAGCCCTCTCCCACCCCCACCGCACGCTCTCCACGGCCCCCGTCCGCGACGCCGTTGTTGCTGAGGCGGCTGTTCTTGACCGCGCGAGAGACGGGAAGTGTGAGGTAGGTGTGGCACTGCATAGGGAGAAGGGTCGTGTTCACCACAACGGTGCCTACAGCGGCTTGCACCAACGCAGTAGCCGTCGCTGTCGAGTCCGCTACCGGCGTGGCCGCCTCAGCAGCACGGTTTGCCCTGTTGTCGTCATCGTCGGCTGCGGCCGGGGCGGGGAGGTCAGCCTCGGCGTCGACCTGGACCCCTTGGGATGGGTTCATGCCCTGTGCCGCCTCAGCGGCCATCGCTGCCTCGGTTTCATCTCTGGTATACAGGGCATTCTCTTCGTCATCGGCGTCGTTGCGGCTGTCGGTCTGCGACCCCGCGGAGCGCGTGCGCGGCCCGCTTTCCCCCCTCTCGTTCTCCCCTCCGCCTTCCAGCGTTTCGGACGTTGGAGGAGCGGTAGGGGCGTTGCGGACATCGGAGCCGACGTTGTCGGAAAGCTCTCCACCGTCGTCGCCATCCTCGCCGTGCACCTGGGCGGGTGGGATTCGGCTCTCCCATCGGGCTTCCACCTCTGCAGTGCTGCCCCCCTCACTGCCTATATACTCCTCATCCTCGGCGCGCACCGATGACGCCGCAACGGACGGGAGGCTGTTGGTGGGGGTGACAGTCTCCGCCGCGTGCTCCGGTTCGTCGGCTACGCGCTGCGCGTTCGTGTCAGTGACCTCCGCTTCCCCGTCCATCAGCGTCTGGCTGTCGTTGGGCGAGTTGCTCATCTTGCGCGCGCTTTCTCAGCCCCCCAATTGCGCTCTTTTCAATGTTTCACTTCCCTCACGAGGGATGGCTGGCCAATCTCAGCTTGTTGATGCTCTTGTTGTTATGGTTACTGTTGCGGTTCCCTGCTGGAGCAGGAAAGAGGGAGGGGGAGATACAGAGGTACGCAAACAACTAGAGTAAAGTACAGTATGCCACCGTAATATAGTTTACATGCTTTAACATAGACAGGTTTGGAAAGGAGGGGGGGAGAGAGAGAGGAGAGAGAGAGGCATAGTCACGTTCTTCGTCATGCGATAGACACTGCGGGAGCCCACCAGAACGGGCACAGGCAAGACAAGCGACTGCGAATGTGTACTCTTCCTTCTCCTCCTCCTCCTTTGTCGTCATCCTTTTCCCTCTCCCTCTCCTTGCATGTCTGTAAGGGGGAAGATGTCTGTGAGCAACGGTGAAGAATCAAGCAGCAAGAAGAAGCCCGAACAAGCGTCCACTCTCCGCGCCATGACAACAACAACAGGAGTAACAATAACGATCATTGCTATCCTTCCTACTTCCCCTGCTTATCCTGCTGGAGCTGCCGCTGCTGCTGCTGCTCTCTCTGTTCTTGCAACAAGAGACTCCTCATTTCGGCCTGGACGAGTCGCTCATTCCCCTGTGAATAGGTGAAATACAGAGCGGAGCCCACCAGCGCCGCGCCAGCGACACCGGCTGCTGCCTTGAGCATACCCCAGCGTAAACGAAAGAGAGAAGCGCTTGGCTAAGGGGGTGAGCTTCCTCTCTTCTGCTTCTAACCTAATCGGCCACGTCCTCCCCTTTGGCGTATGCGACAGGAGGAGAGAGAGAGGGAGAAGAGCCATAAAACGAAGAGAGGAAACACGCACATGAGTGGGTTTGGGACCAGTGCGACATGGTGTGCACGCGACCTTGGCTTCCTCCTCCCCGTCAAGTCACGAAAGGGAACAGGCCTTGCGTCAGCATGGCGGTGTTCTTGCCTCTGGAGAGGGAGCGTGGGCTCCCCCCCTTTACCTTTGCCATCTCCCGCCCTCAGTTCTCCATTCTACAGTTTCTTCTGCTCTTGGTAGTCTTCTTTTTCTTCTTTCTCTTATCCGGATCCACCGTGAGCTTCACAGTGGGCAGAGGAGGGGTGGGGGAGGGGGACACGACAGTAGCATCAGCACCGGGACACAAAGAACCTATCCGAGAGGCAAGAGTGCCACAGCCATCAACGGGAGGGGGAGAGTAAAAATGAGATGAGGGGGGCACCAACCTCCTGCATCACAATGGCAACAACAACAACAGCAACCACAAGAGCCACCGCCACAACAGCGAAGAACTAAAAACAAGGAGTATATATCGTATGGCAAGGGAGGAGGAAGAGAAGGAAGCGGTGCTGGTCAATGACACAAAGAAGAAAACACGAACTGTGGATATGCCCCCCTCCCCTCCCCTTCCTCTCCCCCTTCACACATATCATCACAGAGAAGGCACTGGAGGCGATAATTAGCGGGAGAGGGAGAGGAAGAGGGAGAGGGAGAGAGGGGATGAGATCCAGCGGGGACAACCATTAGCGAACTGAGCATATGCCACCGCTATCTCGCCACCCACACGTCGTCTTCACGTTTGCCGTCCTTCTCACATGCGATCTGCACTCGATCGGCTCTCCCTCCTCTCTCCCCTGTTGCTGCCCTTCTACTTATCCAGGCCCTGGAGGTCCTTGAGCATCCTTGCGTTGAACTCCTCCATGGTGTGGGCTGGCTTGAAGACTGGCTCACCCCTCAGCTCGTATGGGATGGAGTCATCGTTGTGCGCAAAGTTAGACAGCGCGTCTGTGGCCTCCTGGCGCTCAAAGGAGAGCGCGGCGGGTACCTCGGCGGCGGGGCTGGCGTGGGCTCCGGCGGCCTGCGCCTCTTTAATCCGCTGCGCCGAGATGGCGCTGTCCTCCATGATCTTGGCGCCAACGCCGCCGCCAGCGTTCCCACCCGCCCCGGAAGGACGGTTGGGGCCTCCTCCCGACGCGCCAGTGGCGGGCCCAGGTCCAGTCTGCTGCTGGTGCTGCTGCACGCGCTGGCTGACCCACTTGGTGCCCTTGGAGGACATGGCTGTGCGTGTGAGTTGCCTTGTCGTACGGGGTGGTGCCTTCGCTCTGTTGATGGACAGAGTCAGCGGGAAGGAAACAGGTTACTGGCTCTCCTATGTCCGTGCAGTAGAGAAGGGTCACCCACCGACAACAACGGAAAGAGAGAGAGAGAAGCAGTCGGGGGGCTTAGGCGGAGAGCGAGAACGCAGAGAGAGAGATGATGACTGTAAGAAGAAAGCTTTCTAACCTGCGGAGAGAAAAAGAAAGGAAAGTGGGTGTGGGAGAGATGGATGAGGGACGCCAGCAAACGTACGATGCGCTTTTCTTTCCCTTTCCTAGAGTCTTTGCGCTACTCCCTCTCTCCCCCTCCCCTTCATCGCTCTCCGACATACCGACCGTTGCTCGGGGTGTCTTCTTTTTACTCCTTCCTTCCTTTCTCTTCGTGTTGCCAAGACTAGGGACGCGATCTCACACCTTGGATAGCCACGTTCGCCACATCTCCGTGTCCAGCTTGAGGTCAGGCCACGCGAGGCTGCTGAGCCGCTCTCTGCCACCCTCCCCATCCTGCTCCACCTCGACAAGCGGGCGCGCCAGGACAAACTTCTTCACGAGGGTGTCCACGCTCTGGCTGTCCAAGAGTGTGTTGCCACCACCTGTGCCCCCACTGTCCCCCTCCGCCTCTCGCCGCTGCTGCATCTCCCACTGGCGTTGGCGGCGGGTGGGGATGGGGGCGAATGCCGGGTGTTCCAGCGACAGTTGCGGGGCCGCCTCCTTGCCATCCTCGACCACAGCAGCATCGGTGGCGGTGGTGGTGGCGGCCGAGGGGCGACCGCTGCGGCTTCGTTTCTGGACGCCGCTGTCTCTTGTCGCGTGCTGCCGCGCGGTGTCGTCGCCCTTGTCCTTCATCTCTGCCAGCAACAGCGGGGTGTAGTGCTCGATCTTCCAGCTCAGAAAGTTGTACGGCCCTCGTCGGCGCCGCGAGTTCGCAAAGGCGAGCCCGCCGGCATCCCTCCCACCACGTGCTCCCTTTCCTACTCCCCCGGCCCCTGCGGGCCCGGCTGTGGTCGCTGCCGAGGTGCGGGCCGGGTCGAGGAAGTAGTCTGACTGGGTGCCGTACAGATACGCGCCTGGCATCAAGGGCGGCCCCCACAGGTGCGGCTGCTGCTGATGCTGGTGCGCTCGGCCGCTGCCAGAGGGAGGAGTGGCTGTGGGACCACTCCACATGGGAGAGGAGCCATCCGTCCCTCCCGTGCCCGCGTGTCCTGGCCGTCCGTGCATCGTCTCCGCCAACGCCGCCACGTCAGCGGAGTTGGCGGCATCGCCAGTGTCGTCCCTTGTGCCGCCAACGCGCCAGTACAGCCAGAGGCGGTGGGCCGCTCTCCGCCAGTCCTCGGACACGGGCAGGAGAGTCGTCGTGCCGGCGAGGGTTGCAGAGGCGCTGCTGCTCTTACCTCGCGCGCTGGATGCTGCACCAGCGGCGGTGGTAGTGGTGGTGGTGGTGGTGGCGATCGCCATCGGCTCAAACGGCACGGCCGCTTCAAGGGACAGCAGCCGCTGCAGGGCGGAGGCGGTTCGCTGGGACTGCTTGAAGGCGCGCCACTCCAGCCCTACGATCTCCCACTCCAGCCGACGGCGCTTCTCGATGTCGATGTCAAGGAATGCCCCGTCGCTCGGTCCCGCCAGCTTCCTTTCCTCGCCGCTGCCTTCCTCCTTCTTGGGGTCGAGCTTCACGTCCGCCTCGTCCCCGTGCAACGCCTTTGTGCCGGATAAAGCGCTGTCATGGCTTGCCGTCGCGGTGTCTCGCGTGATGAGCCCGAGCACTGCCGCGTCACGCGCCTGGCTCTCCGTGAGGGAGAAGATGGAGTCCTCCCCCGTGCACAGGGGGCGGGGCGGCGACAAAGGATGTGCCGTGGCGCGGGGAGTGGGAGTGGCGGTGATGGCGCCGCCGCACGGCATGGCGACGGCTGAGCACGACGGAGGAAACAGCGGTGCGCCATTGCCGTCGGTTCCTCCTCCCCTTCCTCCCCCCTGCGATCTGCGCGAGACGAAAGGGGCAAGAAGATGCGACACGTCCTGGCACGCAGACAGGCTGCTGACGCCCGACCCGGCCACTGGTCTGTGCAGCCATGACGACGACGATGATGCAGGATGAGGAGGCTGCTGCTGGCTCTTCCCCCGTCCGTATCGCTGCCAGACCTCCTCGTTTCCTCGGTACCCTTCTCCCTCATCGTCGTCAGGCAGCGGTGGCCCAAAGCCGCGGGAGAGGAGGTCGGCCACGGTGAACACGGGCGGCGTTACGATAGGTGCGCTAGGGACGGCACCGCCATCGTCACGGTAGACGGCGGCCGCCGCTGCTGCTGCCGCGCCTGTGGTGCCTGCGACGCCACTGCTGCCGATCCCTGTGGAGGAGGTGGCGGCGGCGGCAGCAGCGGCGCCAGTGGCACTCTTGTAGATGTGGGCCTCGGTGTACGCCAGGTTGCCATTGATCCATGCCGTCAACGCGGCGCCAGGCCAGCTGAAGCAGTAGGAACGCTCATCGTCCAGCAACGTCAGCTGCAGTGGGTCTGTTGTGTGCACGGCACGCTCCTCGCCAGGGTCGAGCGGCCGGAGGCGTCTTCTTGAAGAGCTCATCACTCTAGGGAGCGGATTAAATGGTCAAACTGCGTGTGCGTGTGTGTGTGTGAGAGAGAGAGAGAAGGAGAGAATGTCGGCAAGGGAAGCGACGCCACACAAGGAGAGGCTTACCTGGTTTGCCCCAGTCATCCTGCACACGCGACAGGAGTGCTTGCGTCAGTTGGCGGAGAGGGAGGAAGGGGGACTCTCTCTCTGCGTTGGACACCGCTGCCTCTTGGCCTTTCCTTCCCGTTTCATCATCATCATCGCCTGTGTCTGCGCATGTGCATTTGTGAATGTGATAGAGAGAGAGAGAGACAGCGAGAAGGAAAGCCGTTTAAGTCCAGTGGAAGGGGAGAACAAACAGACCAGACGACGACAACGACAATAGCGGCAGTCAAGGGAAAAGAAGAAGCTACAGCGACAGGGACAGGGGTAGTGGCAGAACGGCGATGGAGATCGGGCAACGTGCTGGCCGTCGTCCGCGACCACCACCTCCGCCAGCACAACGCCAGCGTCATCTGCAGGAGCAGCGCAGGAGAAGCGAGAAGACTCTAAATGCCCTCTGCAGTGATCGCGGGTACATCTAGAACGGTGGGCTCCGACATCAAACCTGCGCGTTTCATTGTCATGAGCGAGGCGTACGGGATGGCGGTGCGGTCCGGCAGCTCCATTTCCGGGTCCTCAGTTACCGTTAGCAGGAGGTGCGACGACTTTTTTGTCTTCCAGGCGTAGTAGCCCTTGCTTCTAATGTCGATCTGCTTGTCGGTGGGACCCGGACTACAGGAGATGTGGGCAATGCGGAGTCGCTCCTTGTCCAATCCCTTGGCCTCCGCTCCTTGCAGGGCGAGCTCCAGGGCACGAAACACGGCGAGGTGGCCCTTGCGCACGCTGAGCTTGCACTGCGCCATGGCCTCCCGCACCGACAGCCCGCGCAGAACGGAGAGCTCAATGTCAAACTTCTTCCAGGACGACGGCACTGCCTTCATGACCAGCGTGTATTGCGGCAGCTGGTCTTGCGCGGCCTGCAGCTCCGTCTCCAAGCGTTCGCAGTAGAGCTTCCAGTTCACCGCCACCATGGTGCCCTCCTCCTCCACCAGGGCCCAACGGTCCTCGGTCACGCGCTGCGAGTTCACCACCCTCTCCCAGCGGTGTGCCTCGGGCAAGTTTGCCTTGTTCACCCAGAGCGAGTGCCACAGGGTGCGGTCCAGCAAGATGCGCGGGGCCGAGCCGTTTGCGGAGCGTGCGATGGCAAAGGGTTTGCTAGAGAAGTACTGCTTGCGCCACCAAATCTCTCGCGTGTGGTGTGCCTTGGTGTAGAGATACTGGCTGCCCACCGAGGAGCGCTTCGGCGTAGGGCCGAGGCCGATGTTATAGCGGACGGCTGGCTTGGGCATCTGCGAGCAAAAGAGGAGGAAGGTGAGGATGAGTCAAGGAGGGATCTCTCACACAGTACTTACATGGGCTCCACATGTGACGGAGAGCTCGGCGAGCAGCTGCGAGTTCTCCTTCACATTCCTTCCATTCATTTTGCAGGCTCACGAAAACCAACGTTGGTAATGGTACTGGCGTGGTGCATTGGGGAGCTCCGATTCCCGATAGAGACGAAGGGTGCTGCACAGCAGCAACCATAAGACTGCGGATGAATGAGCGAAATGCCTTCCTTCTTTGCTGTTGAATATCAGTCGACGCTTCGCGCAGGTTTCGTTGCGCAGTGCCTGCCCATGAGAACACCGAAGAGTGCATGTCCCTGAGACGGCGCTTGTCGAGTCTCGCCCTCGCGGTGTCTCCACGTCAGTAGAGAAAAAGAAAGTAGCAATTCGTAATAGCAATGACAACAGTAATAGTTGTACTGATAGCAATGGAAGAGGGGGTGGGGGGAAAGGGGGTGAAAAATAGGAGTTGGCGGAGTATGTACTGAAAGAGGAGTGAAGAAGAAGTACATCTCCGATGGCCGTGGGTGTATGTCCGAGGTAAAAGAAGGGGGAAAACATCGCCAAGCTAGCTGATGCGACGAATAAGGGAGAGAGAGAGAGAGAGAGGGAGCAAGAGAAAGCAGAGGATGAGGGAATGTGAAAGCAGCGTGTCAAAGGGGAGAGGGAGCAACGGAGCAGGATGCGGGGAAGCAAGGGCGAAACTAACCAGCGCAGAGAATGTAAGTGAGAAGAGCAGTGCGCTCAGCTACAGGTTTACTTGACAAATGGACGGGTTCGTCGGCTGCTTACATTGTCTGACTGGGCTTTGTTCATTGCCGCTTGCTCACCCCAACCGACAGCACTGGCCACTCCCGTTGGGGTTTCCTCCATCACGGTTGGCGCAACGTCATCTCTGCGATTCAACGGCGGCCTCCCTGACCGTGACGCACCCACACCTTTGTCGGGCAGCGTGGGCTCGCCAGCAGGTTGACCACCACCGGAGCAGACGGGTGGGGAGCCGGCTTCGGGGGCTGATGTAGCGTTCACCGTCAAAGGGGTTGTTTCGTTGTAAGGAGAGGCATCATCTTGCACCTTTGAGCTAAACTCCTCGGCGCTAGCGCCTTGCACAACAACCGATCGGCGGTTGTCGGTGAGTGCGAGATAGTCCTCCGGAAGGTTCTTTGCGAAGAATGCGTGCTGCGCCACCTGGTCAAGCGTCGGCCGGTCTTCGGGGCGAGGAGACAGGAGCCAGAGGCAGAGGTCCTTGGCCTCCGCGCTGACACTGCTCGGCATAGCGCTCACCGCACCCTTGCGAATCCGCTTCTCCAGTTCGTAGGGGTCGCTGGCGGAGCCAAAGGGAAAGTTCTGCGTTAGCAAGACGTAGGCAATACACCCCATCGACCAGATGTCTGCACGGAATGCATCGTATGTACGGTCAAACACCTCTGGTGCCACGTAGGCCAATGTCCCCGTCAGCGTGTGTGCGTACTCGCTTGCGTGCGCCTGAAAGTTGCTCTCGCGATGAAGCCTACTCAGTCCAAAGTCGGAAATCTTCAGCATACCCGTTGTTGTCAGCAGAAGATTCTCTGGCTTTAAATCGCGATGGGCCACGCCGTTTCTGTGACATGCTCGCACACCGGCGACTAACTGAATGAAGAGAGCTGCCACGTCCTGCTCGGACAGTGGTTGTGGTGAGCTCATAAGGAGGTCGCACAGGTCCCCACCCATGACGGGCTCTAGGATGATGTAGTAATTGTTGCTGCTTTCGAGGATCTCAATAAGCTGCACGATGTTTCTGTGCTTCAGCCGACGCAGGATAGATATCTCCAGTCTCACGTCGTTCTCGACGCGCTGATTTGACTTTGGGATGATCTTGGCAACAAACAGTTCCCCTGTGGGGGTGTGAAGAACGCGTTTCACCGTGCTGAACGCCCCCTGCCCAAGCGTCTCGAGCACTTCGTACTCCCCGACGCGACCCATTGCGCAACCAGCAGTGTCAAGGTTAACGGATTACGGGCGAGATGCCCCTGTAGTGGCCGAAGCGGGGTGACAAATGTGACACAAACGGCCAAAGAGAGGGAGGGGAAAAAGAGAAGAAGAAGAAGAGAACGGAGGATGCACACGCCGAGGGAAGGAGACACAGCCAGAAGCAGAGGGAAATCAAATAGGGAGGGGTAACGGAGACCACACGAACAACAGTAGAGTCAAGAGAGAAGTAACGAAACAGGGGAACAAGCGGAAAGAACGCAGAATTGACGACGGGAAGTGTTGGGTTTGGGGGGCACACAACAGAAGCAAAGGTGAGAGAGGGACTGAAAGTCTGGGAGAAATGGCGGGGAACAAAAACTTGGTCGGAACCCAAGACGCTTGTTGTCTACGTGAGGAGTAAGAAGGGGGTACTAGTCAGAAGGCTTGGCTAAGCACTCCGCCGGGCTGTAAAGCTTGTGGAAAAGGGGAGAATAGTTTCAAGCACGTTCAGATGTGATGATATTCTTACGGATAATAAATGCTACCAATAAAGGCAAGTGACGGTACTTGTGTGTTGGGCCGCGGGTCCTGCGCTGGAGCGAAAAGACGCACGTGCTCGTCACAGGAACGAAAAGGATAATACTTTGTCGAAGCTACTCAATAACAATAACAGAAAGAAGGAGAGAGAGAGACCACTGTTTACACACGCCCACTGATCCACCGTGCAGATGCGTCGTTTCCGTCTTCTCTTGTTACTAATGCCATCTCCAGGCGATAGGACCAGCAACGAACACTAAAAGTGCCAAAGCCACACAGACGCCCCTCCTCTTCTTGTTCGTTCTCGTTCGCCGAAGCACAGATTTGGCAACGAAAGTGTCCTCTTCAAGCCTGTGTTCTCTTTGATGTGATGCGAGACGCGCAAGTGGTAGAATGGAGCAAGGACGACAGTGGACAAAAGCAAAAGAAGAGAAAAGAATAAAGACAATGAGTGACAAAGAAACACTGCTGTCGAAGAGGCAGCATGGTGGCAACAGTGAGCAAACATGAAGCGTGCCTCCGGTGTCAAGT
>JASAOB010002625.1:0-31391 GCA_030849825.1 Herpetomonas tarakana | reverse complement strand
ACCGCGACCGCCGCGACCGCCACGGCCACCACGGCCACCACGGCCGCGGCCGAAGCCGCGCTCGCGGGGAGCTTCGTTCTGCTGAGGGGCGACCTCGGTCGCAGGTTGCTGCGTGTCAGCCATTGTTCCTCTCTATTTTCTTTCCTGTACAATGAAACAGAAGGTGTGGGGGGAGAGGGGGGAAGTGAGGAGAGGTACGCAAGATTGGATGCATACATATCATTCACATTTTGGGCAAGTTTTGGGGACAAAATGCAACAGCGCGCTGTGTCATTTCTCCCCACTTGTCAGATTCGCTGACGTCGGACACGCCTGCGGGCCTGACAGGGCGGAAACAACAACAACAACAACGACAGCAGCGGGGAGGGGGAGGGGAGAGGAGGAACAACATCCCTGCTCGTCGAGCCACGAGGGCCTCGACGACACGCTGGTGGATTGGAACGAGTTGAGGTCTTTCTCATATGGTTATGATGACATCCTGCTTCGGGGTATGGCTCTCCCACCTTTGCCTCCAGGCACGATAGGGAAGGATAACAGAGTTAGAAGTCACGACCGTTGATGTTGCTTCTGTCTTCTCCATTTTGCATTCCGATGCGCGAGTGCCCATGTGGACAGCACATTTCGGTTGCTGGAGCGCACAATTCCGCCAAGACACACTTGTATGAAAATCAGCAGGTGTGAAATAAGCAAGTGTCCCTCGCGGGACGAGGGAGGGTGAGAGAAGTGACGGAGAGAGAGAGAGAGAGAGAGAGACGATCGAGGGGATAAAAGGTGTGCAAGAGCCTGCCGACATCAGAGCTTCATGGAGTTCTCGACAGGGCGTAGAAAGTTGCTTGGCACCAGCCCGCGAACGGATGATGGAGCGTACCCGCCATGCTCTTTGCTGGCGGACGCGAGAACGGCCTCGCACCATGTCCCCTCCACGTAGTCCTCGACAATGAACTCGTCACCGGCCTTGAAGCTCAGGTACCCCCCATCGGGTTGATCAGCTTCGTGGTCAAAGGCAGCGACAAAGAGGCGCCTGTTCGCCGATGCACCACGCCTGTCGCGGCCAGAGCCAAAGGGGCCATCCGCACCGCCGTTTGCGGCGGCCGCACTGCTTCTGTACACGCTTGCCATGGCCTCGCTATCGCTGGTGTACAGCGACATGGCGTTCTCGCTCTCCTCCGAGCCGGTCTCCATCTCGTCATGGGTGATGATGTTGCCAAACTCGTCCTCCGTCACGCGTGCGCGACGGTGAGCGCGGAGCTGCTTCGCCTTGCTGCTCTGACGCGCGCGGGAGATGGCGGTATACAGGATCTCACCAAGAAGGAAAAGAGCGCCGAACAGTAGCCACACTTTCCAGCGGCTCGGCTTCGCCGACGCCGCCTCGCTAGTGGCAGCAGCCGTGGCTGCGGTTGGCTGCGCAGACGTGCCGTTGGCACCGTTCCCAAGTGGGATCATTTGGCCCATCGGCCCACGCCGAAACTGCTGCTGGTTCATCGTTTGCGACATGGCTTCTTGGCTATTGGCAAAGGCGCGGACGGCTTTCATGCTATAGTATGTACCAAAGCACACTGCGAACATCTCCATCGTAGAGCGCAACGTCTGCACGAGGACGTTGGTCAGGTGGCCAGCGATCTCCATCCGGGCCTGCATTCGAATCTGCTTCCGCTGCTCCCGCTGTTGTTTGATCAGTTGCCTTTCTTTTCTGTGCTCCCCCCGTACCCTCCGCGCCTTCTCCTCAGCAGTTTCGTTCAGTGGCGGTAGCGGGGATGCGTGCTGGTGGATGGGGGACGCAGGGGCGTTCGGGTCCGCAGGCAGCAAGCTTCCACCTGCCTGCTGTTGGCCGACGCCGC
This sequence comes from Herpetomonas tarakana, assembly GCA_030849825.1. Classification (NCBI taxonomy): domain Eukaryota; phylum Euglenozoa; class Kinetoplastea; order Trypanosomatida; family Trypanosomatidae; genus Herpetomonas; species Herpetomonas tarakana. Next base: position 29,553 of record JASAOB010002625.1, on the reverse strand, counting down.
CGTTGCTGTTAGCGTTTGAGCCGAGGATGCCGGTGGCTGTGTTGTCCCCGTTGCCCACGGGGCTCATGCCGTTGCCACTCCCGCCAAAAAGGCCGCCGCCCATCCCGCTCATTCCGTTCATGCCCATTGAGCCCATGCCACTGCTGCCGAAACCGGAGCCGTACATGCCCGACGAGCCGCCATACATGCCGCCGCCCATGCCACTGCCCATGCCGTACCCTCCCATCCCGCCGTATCCACCCATGCCCATGCCCATGCCCATCCCACCACCGTATCCGCCCATCCCACCGTATCCCCCGTACATGCCACCGAGCATGTTTGCCGCAGTCAAGATGGAGAAGACACCCCCTCGTAGGAAGAGGTAAGCGGGCAATGGGCAAGAAGGGAGATCCAAAAAGCGGGATGCAGTGGGATGGAAGAAGAAAGGGAGCTTTCAAATGCACCGGCAATAAACGTCGGAAGCAAACCGAAAAGAGGAGAAAAAGAGAGAGAGATCTGCAGCGGGGAGTGAGGTGCGTGAGAGTGCGCTGTTGAGGGGGAAAGCAGATAGATATCCTAGCAGTAGGACGCGTACAAAGGAGAAGAGGAGAAGAAGAGTTGAGCATCATCGAGGTACCTTCTGTGCCCCCTGCCCCTGGCGTCTCATGGAGAGTACACACGCACATGATCCTCCATCGGTTCGTGCGAGCCATGCAGTTGCCCCAGATGCTGGGAGCAGGCACAAACTCTATTGTTCATGGGGGGAGAAAAGTAGGACAGAAGACGGCGCACTACATTGCTGTTGTTGTTTCTGTTGTTGAGAAGGGCGGAGAAGAACAGATGACGAGAGGTAAGTAAAGAAGACATGCCAAATGCGATATATATATATATATATGTGTGTGTGTGTAGTGAACACAATACGGGAAAGGTTCCAGAGAGAAGGGGGTCCGACAGTTTGCGAGCACGAGACCTTTTTCGCCAAGTACGAGCACGATCGTCGAGTATGTTACATCGCAGGCCTCTGTCCATTTGTGCGCGTGTGCACGCGGGGTTCGTGAGTGCACGGAAAGGGTTTCGTCCTCGTCCTACATCCACTCGTGTACGCACACGTGCGGGGGAGGTACCGTCGTGGAGGACGCAGGCGAAAAGGAGGAAAGGGTGAAAGGGAGAACAGAAACAAGAACAGTAAGAACAGACAGTGGACTGAACATGCAGGAGATACAAACAAACGAGAGCGAAACATTAAGAAAAGGGAGGAACGAACGAGAGAGGTACGTGAACGGAAGAGGAGGAAAGAGAGGAGAGGAGAGAGGTCGAGCTGTCTAGCGGGGGATATTATAAATGAGAGGAGGGAGCTACTCAGAAGAGAAACCAACAACGCGAAAGAATAAACGGAAACGGGAAAGAGAGCCGGAAGTACCCCTTTGACGGGGATGGGAAGGGGGGGGGGGAGGCGTCACAGTTTCCACTCATCCAGATTGATTGGCTGACCAGACTTCTTCGCCTCGCGAAGGGCCTCTAACTTGGCACGCATCTCCGCTTCTATCCTGTCTGTTTCCCGGCGCATGGCGGCGACGTCCTCGACCTGCTGGCGCCGTTCATTTAGCATGAGATTGATGACACGTCGACGCTGGTCGCTCAGCTCGCATGAGGTGCGTCGCCGCGCTTGATCCTCCTCCTCTTGGTTCTCTCGCTGCCTCACTTCGTCCTCGAGCCGCTGCTGGCACCGGCGTTTCTCCTCGGCCACGCGCGCCGCCTCTTCACGGATCCGCTCCGCCTCCCGCAGCTTCGCCTGGGCCTCATGTGCGGCCTTCTGCTCCTGTGCGTCGCGGATCTTCTCCTCTGCGCGCCGGACGGCCTCCGCGAGCTCGTCCTCGCGCTGCTTTTGCATCACGAAACGGTTCTTGGCGTTCTCCTCAGCAAGCTGCGCGGCGCGCTCGAGCTCGTCGGCCATCTTGCGGCGCTCCTCATCGAGCTGCTGCTTCTGCGCGGCCAGTTCCTTGAGGTGACGGTCCATTTCCGCCTGCTGGACTTGCTGCACCCGCGCGAACTCGTCCATCTTCAGCTTCTGCTCCGCCGCCTTCTGCGCCTTCTGCTCCTCTTCCTTCTCCACGCGGAGCTGCTCCTGCTCCGCCTCGCGGCGGACGCGCTCCTGCTCTAGCTCATGCTCACGCTCCAGCTGCCGTTGCCGCTGCATCTCGCGCCACTCCTCGGCGCGCTTCTGCTCCTCACGCTCTAGGCCCCTGGCGTACTCCGCCTTGGCCTTGGTTACCTCCTCCGCGCGACGCAGCTCCTCCTGCTTCTTGCGAAACCACTCTGCGAAGGAGCCCTCGTTTGCCGCACCGCGGAAGTCTCCCGGGCGTACGCCGGAGGAAGCCCCGCCTCCGCCCGCGGCGCCGGCAAACGGATTCTTCTTGTACTGCTCGTAGGCGTCCTTGAAAACCTGTTCGTCCGACGCGTACCGTGGTGGCGGTGCTTGGCGTGAGGCTCCCTCGGCAGGGCCTGACCTCGGCGACGGGGCCGCCGGTGCGGGCCCGTTCCGCGCCGCCGCAGATCTAGTGGGGAAGTGTGCAGCACGGCCAGAGGAGCCGCTCCGCGGTGCAACAAAGCCGCGCTCTCGTCGCGTCAGTTCCCGGTCGTACGCTGAGCGCTTCGTCGGGTCGTTCAGCGTCTGATACGCATCCACGACTAGCTTGAATATGGCCTCGCCATCGGGGTTCTTGTCAGGGTGAACCTGCAGCGCTTTCAGCTTGTACGCCTTGCGCACGGCATCCTTGTTGGCGCTGCGCGAGATGCCCAGGATGGTGTAGTAGTCCTGTTTCTCCATAGAAGGTCACGTTATGAACTTGTGTGGGTGGGAAGGGGGAAGGGGAGGGACAGGGAGAGAGATGGAGACGAAGCAGAAGAGAGCGGGAGGAGCAGGGGAAGGAGAGAGGAACGACAGGCGAAGCAAAACGCGCGTGCCGAGTGGGAAAATGGAGTAGCAAGGGCAGAAGAGGAAAGACGGTCCCTTCTTCACCAGTGGAAGACGACGTGTTGCGGAACACAAACGAGGACGAAGGAGAAGTGGCGGGATGGAAATCACAAAAAGAGATGAGTTGGTGTGGACACACCATGTATGCGGCAGCTTGTACCGCACCCGCACCGGAGCGGTCGCACGAAGTCTGAGGGAAGCGCATCGACAGGTCTCATCGCGGTCCGCTGTTCGTTTTGCACACTGAAGTGCTCCTTTCTCCTCCTCGCCCCTTCTTGTGTGTGTGTGTGTGTGTGTGGGAGACTCATTATCTCGCTTTTCTTTCTTTGTTGTCGTTACTCTGCGTCTTCGTTCTTTTCTGGGAGGAGGATGAATAAGCCCATCGGGAAGATGCTGAGAAGAAGAGGAGAAGAGCGGGGGGGGGGGGGAACACGAAGCCCACACAGCAAAGAACGACCGACTGGAATGGGCACCACCACGACCCACACTACTGGTTTTTCGCCTGGGAAGCTTCTGGGGCCGCGGGGTCGCTGTCCCGTGGCGCTGTGTTTGCGGCTTCCTCTTCGTTCGACTGCCACTCCAGGTCTTCCAGCAGTCTATTCGACTGTTGGAGGGCCACGGGGATACGCACGAGCACAAACACCAAGATGGAGAGCAGCACAAGCGACTCGCCCCAAATGCCGATTTTGGTGTGGAGGTAATCCAGCCACGCAAGGATAAGGCGGTGCTTGAACGTGCCAAGGGCAACCTCCTGGCCCCAACCACCATGTCTCATGTCAACGTGCCGCATGTACTGTGGTGGCTTGGCGCCGTACAGGAGGTAGTACTTGCGCGCTTCGGGGTTTTGAATGATGTCGTACGCGTCCTTGAGCTCCTCCAACGCCATCGTGCGGTCCTCCTCGTCCTTCTCGGTTTCAAGGATGCGTGCGCGCTTCTCCTCGTACTTCTTCTTCATCTCTGCGGGGGTGGCGGCGCGCGCGGACTTGGTATCCTTGGCATCCAGCAGCACGCCGAACAACTCCCGATCCACCTGGGCGGCAAGTTTGTTGTACGCCAACTCGACCTGTTGATTCTTCGCCTCGCAGGAGCGGCCGCAGTGGACCAGCTGCCCTTGGCTCTCTTGGTGCTGCTGGTAGGCGCGCTTGATCTCCTGCCGCACGCGGTAGTTGTCGCGCCTGCGCTGTTTGTCTGAGTCTTCGTCGGGAGCAGAGGCCGCAACGCCTGGCTCCTTCCCTGCGGCACCACCCGCGTCTCCGTCCGCAGCTCCTTCATCTTTGCGGTGCGCAGCGGCGACAACCTCTTTGAGACGCCCCTCGACGCCGAGAGTGCGATAGTACTCCTCCAGCTCGGCGGCAGAGATGGTCTGCCCGGCATTGCCGTCGCCATTGCCAACGGCAGAGTCAGGCGCCATAATCTCGCCAAAGCCGCGACCACTCTCAACCTGCGGCACCTCAAGGCGGAACTCCTCGTCGTACTTGAAGAAGGTGAGAACCACTACAGCGGCAACGATGAATAGCCAAAAAATGTAGCGAAAGGTCCGGCCAGATACCTCGCGCTTCTCCACCAGCTCGTTCCACTCCGCATTCGTGATGATGCCGCGGGTGGGGTCGCGGCGTTGCACGGCAGCGCGAGGCCCATACGAGCTGCGCATCTGCGCCTGCTGCATCTGCCTAAGCTGCGGGTTGCGCATCGCTTCCAAGTTAGCCGCCGCCTGAATCTCCTGCAGCCGAGAACGGCGGTTGGCCGCCTGCTGCTGGCGCATCTGTGCCTGCTGCGGCTTCATGTTTCCACAGAAGCGTGTCCGGTTTGTGGAATGGGGAGAAATGAATGTGCCACTCCCAGCCAAGCGCAGGAGAGAGGCAGGAAGGAGAGGGAGCTAGAACACAAGACAAAATAGGAAGCACTACATGGGCAGCAGATGTTGCGCGAAGAGTAGGCAGAAGAGAGGTAGAGAGAGAGAAGAGGGCGGAGGAGGAGGAGGAGTGTGTCGAGTTGTGAACACAGAGTAAGGGGACCGTGCTGCAACTGGTGTTTGATACGGTGCTCCGGCCCGCGTTGCTGCTCTCACACCGCAGCAGCACCACGGAGATCGCACACATCGAGAGGGGGAAAGAAGTAAGGGCCAGTCTCCCCAAACCTCCGCCACATCATTTCCTCTCCACGTTGCGTGACTGTGCAACAGGAAATGCGCATGGACGCTTTCCCTTCTCTCGTCTTTGTTGCTCAATGACTTAGAGTGAGTGGTGGTGGTGGTTAGCTAGCTGTTAATGTCGACAAAAGATGTTGCGCAATCGGTGATCCCCCATCACATGGGTAGCGATACTTTGTTCATGATGGGTGCGAGGAAGGTGAGAAGAGTGGAGAGGGAGAGGGATAGCTAGAGCACGCGCGTGCTTATAGGACTAGTGAAGAGAGTAAACAGAAAGAAGGGAAACCAGAGACATTCGCGGTTCTTGATACAGTGGCAACAGAGTGTGTACAGCGTACGCGTAAAGAGGAAGAGGGACAAGACACACCGGGAAGGGATAGAGGGGATGGATTGTGCAGACGAGGGAGAGAAAACGCTCCCTCCCTCATCTGCGGGTTTACCCGCAAGTGCTCTGGATCGCCCCCCTCCCCCTATCTTCCACCTTTCCCGCTATCAGCACTTGTGTGTGTCCCTTCCTTTCTTCTTCCCTTGCAGACTCGCCATCTCTCGCCTACTGCGGCGGACTCTTGTAGAAGCCCGTGACGACGCAGTGATCGCGCTCGAACGGTTCGAGGGTGACCTGCTCCTTGGGACGGAGGCCGGAGTCCTTCATCTTTTGGATTTCGGACGCAAAGACGGTGGCCGGGTCTGCCGTGGAGTCGATGCAGTTCGCCTTGATGGAAATCACGAAGCCACCGTTCTGCTTGAGGAAGTGCTGTGCGTTCAGTGCTAGGATGCGGGCTTGATCGGGCTGGGCAACGTCCATGAAGATGCAGTCCACGAGGTGCGGCATGAGCATGCGGTACTTTTGCGGGTAGCGGGCGTCCTCGAGGATGGGCACGATGTTGCTACGACGCTTCGTCATCTCCTCCAGGTCGCGTCCGCTGCGGTGCGAGAACTCGACGGCGTACACAGTGCCCTCGGGGCCAACGAGGTCCGACACGTGGCTTACCGTCGTGCCGCTAGCCGCACCGAGGTAAAGCACGGTGGAGCCGGGTTCCATGTAGATCTTCTCTAAGCCCGCGTAGATACCGGCAGCCAGCTTGGAGCGGTACGGATTCCACACGCGGAACTCGTGCGATTCCGTCTCGCCAGCAACCGTGCCGCTGACACGCTTCTCGCCATAAATGGAGACGCCGGGCACGAACGACATGGTCGACAACGTATCCTTGCCAGCCAGTAGGTAGCACCCAGCGAACCGGGCGTGGGGCTGGAAGACATTTCCCTTTGGGCCCGCCGCGCCGCCGCCGCGACCACCGCCACGACCACCACCGCGGCCGCCGCCACGACCACCACCACGGCCGCCACCACCACGACCGCCGCCACGGCCGCCGCCCCCGCGTCCGCCAAAGCCACCACCGCCTCGACCGCCACCACCACCACGGCCGCCACCACCAAACCCACGACCACCTCCACCACGTCCTCCGCGCATGGCTGGACTTTGTTGTTGTGGAGGGAGAGAAAAGCGGGTGTGTCTGCCCTGCCTTTCGGCTTTTACGTGCAAGACGGCAAGAGTGGGGAGAGGGAGAGGTCCCAAGGGGAGAGCAAGAAAGGAGGAGCTGTGGTGATGACAGGCGAAAGGCTCGAGGCACTCACTTTTCTCGTCGAAGCTTTGCTTACTTACAGCTGAGAGTGTATCTCCTATGTTGACAAGACGGAACGAAACGAGGGAGGGAGGGAGGAGCATGCTACAGGAAGAGGGCACACGGTCGCTTTCCAGAGCAAATCGCCCTGTCAGCGAAACCGAGCCACCACGCAGACGACAACACCGGCGTGTCCTCTGCCTCGCTCATTCTCCGTCCTATATCGCGATAGAGAGAGCCACACCATATCCGCCCCTCACGCCGAATGTGCGGGGTGGATAGCCAACGGCGATCAATCGGTAGCTCCTGGCACCCGCTACTCTACTTCCCTCGCTGCGCTTTCTCGAGATACAGCACGGCTTCTCAAATAAGTCAAGGAACGAAAAAACGAATAGCGATACGGGGGCAGAGTGGAAGGGCAGGCTTATCTCGCCGCACCGCAAAGGCACGGTGGCTACGCGGCAATAGGGAGCACACCGCCGCCGCACGTGCAGAGCGCGCCGGCACGCGCACCATGAAGGGCAGTACAGCAAAACGAGAACGAAAAAAGGAAGCCAGGGATAGAGTGCGGCAGCAGCGGACAGCAAAGGAGAAGAAACAAACAGAGGTTACTAAAGATAGCAAGAGAACGGCAGTTACAAGTTTTGCGATCAAAGGGCCAGGGCGAGCCTGGCGGCTACTTCGCGGTCGTCGGAGCCGCTCCTGGCTTCTCCGTTGCGCTGAGCGTGGAGAGGACGCTGCGCATGCGCTCCGTGCTCTTGCAGTAGGGGTTGGGTTTCTGTAGGTCCACAAGCATGCCCACCGCACTCCACACGGCGCCGCTCTTGCGGTACTCGTCAATCTTCTTCACGCCCTCCTGCTGCTCTTGCGTGTGCCTCGCCTTGGCGTCCGTGACCTCCTTCTCACGTTTCGTCTTCTGCTGCTTCACGTACTCGGCAGCAGCGGCCGTGATCTCGGCCTCCTTTTTCTTGGTGGCGGTGTCGATGTTCATGGTGCGGTTCGCAATCTGCTTTTGGAGCGCGTCGTACGCGGTCGAGCTAACGGGCTTGCTGGCGGGAGCTGTGGGACCGGTTGGGGCCCCCTCGCTGGGCTCCGACGGCGCCGTGGGGCTCGACTGGAAGAAGTCGTCGTCAACAACGGGAGAGGCAGTCTTGGGGGATGGGGGATGGTCTGGCGCGGCAGAGGAGGAGAGGGAGTGCGGCTGCTTAGCGGGCACCGCTGGCGGAGGGTTTTGGGCAGGCGGCTGCGGGGCGGAGGCGGGGGCCCCGGCAGCGGTGCCCCAGTCGTCGTCGTCCCACGGCGCGCTCGGTGGTGGTGGTGGTGGTGGTGGTGCAGGCTGTGAGCTCGGCGGAGCGGAGGGCCGAGACGGGGGCTGCGTGCTGTGGATGTTGCTGTTGTTCGCAGGGGACAGGGAGCTGTGGCCGTCGTTGCTGGCAAAGGAACCTTCCGCGACGGGTGCCGAAGGTGACCCAGACGCCTGGCTCTGGGGGCTGTGGGGCGGAGCGTCGTTGAAGAAGTCGTCGTCCATCTTTCGAGGGGGGGAGGGGAAGCGTGTCTGTGTGTTAGTGTCTGGATAAGGACCCGGTCAACAAGTTGAATGCACCGAGAGAGGAAGAAAGAGCCTCGGGTGAGAAATGAGAGAGAGAACAGAACTTACGACAAACTAGTGGAGAGAGAGAAGTGCTTAGGGGGCGGGGACGGCAGGAAGAGGTGCAGAGGACAGATCAGCGGGTGGAGAGGGCGAACGGGTGTGGGTGGAGGCAACGCGTCCCCCCACACACACACACACACACACACGCACCTGCCGCAGACAGCAACACGCTAGCTGTCCCCCCGCAGGCGCCGTCCCTCCCCCGACACACACACACACACACATGTCGCGTTGGGGTGTGAGCTTCCTATTGACATATCCACGTATACAAGTGCCTCTCTGCATAACAGGTCGTTGTGGGCCGCGTGAGTGGGTAGCACACGGTCCTGCTGGAGAGAACGGAGAGGGGGGAGAGGGGGGAAGTGAGGGAGGTATGGTGTACGGCAAAGCCGAGAAGGTGAACAGAGAGAGGGAGGCATCACGCAAGCATGGGCGGACGAGGAGAAGAGGAAAGGGAAGGAAAAGAAAAGCATAGAGTAAGCAAAAAAAAAAAAAAAGAGGAGCTTGGCGTCACGTGCCTCGCTACTTCCTGGTGACCACTATCACCGCAATAATGACAGCAATGACCACCAGGACGAGCAGAATGCCCACCCCACAGCCAATTTTCCGACACCGTTTTTGGTGCTTCGATGCTCGCTGAATCTGCCCGTGGCCTCTCTCGACAAGGTTGTTCGATTGAGCCACGTTGCTGCTGACGATGTCGAGGCCCTCCTGCTGCTGGTTGACAAGCGAGTGGAACTCTTGATACGTGGTCTTGAGGTCCATGACATCGGACTCGATTTCCCGCACGTTCTGCAACTTCTCACGCTGGATGGCCTCCTCGGTGTGGAACTCGGACAAGTCGACGGGTCTAATGTTCTGCACGCGCACCTGCGACTGTGATTGGTGCGCGTGCAGAAGTGGTGCCGACGCGGGCACGCCGTCACCGGTATCCTCCGCGGTGGCAGGGCCGTCGTTGTGGCGGAAGGTTTGCTTCTCCTTCCGCAACGCCTCCACATCCGCGGCGTCGTACTCCGCCTTGGCCCGCGTGTACTGTTCCGTGAGCTGGCCCAACTCGGAGGCACCCGCTGCGGACGACAGCAGTGGCTCGACGCGCGAGACGCACTGTTGTACTAGCATCCGACTCCGCCGCAGCCTGTCGCGCGCGACGGCGTCGCGACCGGTGCCTAGCTCTCGAGCTGCCGCTCTCATGTCCTGTGTAGCTTTGCGGATCTGCTGCGTCGAACGCGACAGAACCTCTCCGCTGTCAAGGGGCATGATGCGTTTTTCCTCACGCTCTTTGGCGGCGTTGATATGTGCTCCTACTTCCTCTTATTGTTCTCCCTTTGGTGAGCTCGCGGATGGCGGGCAACGCAGACACGGGAGAGGGGAGAAACTGTGAAAACAGAGAGTACCCAGTGGTAGAGTAATGGCTGTCAACGCAAACCAAAGCAGTAATAGGCAGTGAGAGAGGTCAACGCACATACACATTGGGGGGAAACTCGCGCAAAGGCAGGTGTAGTTCGTCATTGCTCTTGTCCACCGCATTCCCTCCTGCGGAGTCCCTCTCCGATCACAGTATCGTTATTCACTATTCTCGTCTCGTGTGTATGTGTGTGTGTGTGTGTGTTCGCCCATGGAGGAAGTGTTGTGAGAGGTGAGGTGAGTAGATGAAGGAGGTATGGGGAGCCCAACGCGGGGTGACATGTGCACAGCCCGCAGAGCGGTGGGCCACCGACGCTACCCGGCTCCCAACGCGCGGCCGCGGCCCCACGCGTGTCCACGCACAGGCTGCTGAGGCGGCGGTTGATGGGGCTGGAACCCACCAAAGCGGGCGGTCTGGTTGAAGATGCCAAAGCGGGCCAGAAGTTGGGCGAGCCACTGAGGCGTCTCCAGAAGCCGCTTCCCGTGGGTGGCGGGCAGCACGTCCTGAAGAAAGACGTAGATGTGCCCGGCCACGATGCCGGACAGCTCGGGCAGGAAGGACTGAGAAACGATGAAGTTGAACGCGACAAGCACCCAGGGGAAGTAGGCGGAGTTGAACTCAAAGCCAAAGAACGAGGTGCGCTCACCGGGATTGCGCTTGCAGTGCACCCAGCACAGCGCCAACAGCATGGAGAAGTTCGTCCAAAAGAAGCCCAGAGCCAGAGCCGTGGCGCCTGTGGTGTAAGCGAGAAAGAGCAGCATCCAGATGAAATCGACAGGTTTTCCAGCAAAGCCCCCATTCTCGTTGCGGGTGAGGAAAGAAATGAATGTCGGCACCGTCATGAGCCAGTTCATGGAGAAATTGCCAAAGCACAAGGCCGAGGTGAGCGGACGGTAGAGCAGCTGCAGCCAGCCGCCGGTGGTGCCATTCACGTACACCGCAAGGTACGCAGGCAAGAGGACGCCGGTCGTAATTGCGGTGGAGACGCCTACGATGTACAAAGCAATGTACTTGGTGATGTGGCCCAAGCTGCGCCACCAGTCCTCAAAGTTGTTGCCCATTGTTGTGTGCACAACACGCTGTCACACCCCTCTGCGTGTGTACGTGAGTGTGCGTGTGTCTTTCCGTGTCTGTGTATATGTGTGTGCCTGCGTGGCAAGACCGTGCGTGGCAAGACCGTGCGTGGTGCAAGGAAGAATAATATAAAAGCCACTGTAGCTATGGAGTATTTCTGTTCCCCTGCGCAGGAGGTGTTCGCAAACCCGAGAGGAGGAGATGAGGAGGAGACGGAGGTTGGAGTGATGACCATCCGAACATACACGTTTCGGGATCCTTCGAGTGCACATCTCGGGCAGATTTCATCACAGTAGAACCCCCGTCTTCACCCATTATGCGGCTTCAGTCCGCCCTCCCCCTGCAACCAACAGATCATGATACCTGTCAGCTGCCCAAGAGGTCGCCACCCACGCAGAGATGTGAGCTTCATCGTTTCCTCGTTGACGCCGCCTTTCTCGTTTGGTCATTCTTCTTGTTGTTGCTGTTGCTGTCCTTTCTTGCGGCATGTGCGCATGTGTGGAGGGAACCCTCAAAGCGGGGTGTCCCCACGTGCCACCACACCGACCAAAAAGAAAACAGAAGACGGATTTCTAGCCGATCACTCGAGGAAAAGAGGGAGGCACACGACAGGGCCAAATAGGGGGTGGCCAACATAGATGGTTTACTCTAAGGGAAAGAGGAGTGTTTGAAAGTGAGAGATGGGTGGCACAAGAAGAATGTAATAACAATAACAACCATGACAGTAATAGCAGTAATGACAGTAGTAAATTGGGTCACAGGGATCCGTCCGCACGCCCGAAATGGAAATGACAGCGGCAAGCAAGCAAACAGGCAGGGAGGCCTCGATAGCAACGAGGAATACATATATGTGTGTGTGTGTGTGTGTTCGGATATACAGTGATGATAGCCTGCCTGCGTCCTTGACGCATCTCTAGTGAAAGACAAGGAAAAAGAGAGAAGGGGAGAGGGGGGGGGGAACCGAAAACGAAGGGGGAGAGCGGAACAAACGAAGACGAGCACCTGCCGCGCTTCCTCCCCTCAAAGCCTCTTCACCTGTGACGCGCGCACAAAAACGCCCTTGCCCTTGGGACAGGTGAAGTACTGCTTCTTGTCAATGAAGGAAGAGCCGTCGTTGGTGCCCTCGTTGCCCTCCAGCATTTCGAGACCGATCCAGATGCCTGCTCCAAAAGAAGTGGCGCCGTTAAACCGGACAATGGCGCGGTACCCCTTGTAGGAGACCTGGTCGTTGATGTGGAGCTCGTTCGCCGGGTTCACCGTGACGGAGGAGGACGACCCGTTGCGCTGCGACATGGTCGTCCCGCTGCCGTTCACCAACCCGGGCGTGTGCGAGCGGCCCGTTGGGCGGTTTGGTGTGCCTCCACGGGTGGGGGTCATGGCGCGGTTGGTGCGGGAGCCAGCAGCGGGGCCACTCTGTGGCACGGCGCGCGAGGTGGACGTCGACCGCCCTGTGGAGCGCGTTGGGGTGCCGCTGCGCATCGGGTTTGTCCCGCCGGCGCGTGCAGGGGTGCCGCGGCGAACAGCCGCCCCGCCAGCGCTGCGGGCGAGCGGGCTGCGGGTTCGCGCCGTGAGACTGGCGGAGGACCTGCGCGGGATCGAGCCGGTGCTGGCGTCGCGGCTGGCGGCGCGGCTGGCGGTGCGCGGGCGTGTGGTGCCAAGACGCCCCGGTGACGCGACGCGCATCGCCGTGGCCGGGGACGCGCGGTCGTGCCGCATCCGCGAGGTCCCGCTTGGCGTCTGCGCGCGGCGGTGCGGAGTGCGCTGCTCCCGCACAACGGCGTGCTCGTCAACGGCGCGGTCCCGCTCCTCGCGCAGGCGCGCCACCTCGTGTTGCAGCTTGGCGATGCAAATGTGGAAACGCCTCGCCTCCTCGTCGAAGCGGCCGCAGGCCTCCTCGACCTCGGGGCGTAGGGCGAGGTTGCTCTGGCGCAGCTGTGCAGCCACCACCGAGCCGCGGGGCACAACGACGTCGGCGAGCCAGGGGTGGTTTAGCGCTGCGTAGAGAGGCAGCCGCTTCGTCGGATCCTTGTTGAGAAGGGACTGAATGAAGTCGAGGGCCTGCGCACTCACGTTGGGCGGCTGTGGCAGTGGGGTGTCCATGATGGTTCGGAACACCTCCTTCTCCGACGCCGTCGAGCCAGCGGAATACGGGAAGCTGCCGGACAGTGTAATGTATGTGACAACGCCGATGGACCATGTGTCCGCGCTGAAGCCATCGTAGTGTGTCTGCGTGAACTTGGCGTAGAACATCTCCGGTGCGCCATACCGCGGCGTCCCAATGACGTCAGAGCACACGATGCGCTTACCCACAAGCCGCTCGCAGCCGGGGTACGGCATCACCAGCGCGGCTAGGTCCAGCGGGTCCTTGCCTTCGTCGCCGGTGCACACACCCTTGGCACGCTTGGCGAGACCAAAGTCGGTGAGTTTGATGTTGTCGTTGTCGTCGCACAGGAGGTTCTCCGGCTTAATGTCGCGGTGAATCACATCGTGCAGGTGGCAGTGCAGGACGGCCTTGATTATTTGATAGGTGTACAGCTTCGACTTCTCCTCTGTGAGTTTGCCCTCTGGGTTTTGCAGAATAAGCTCGCACAAGTCACCGCAGCGGACCTCCTCAAAGAAGAGCAGGAACAGCTTTTCCGTCTCGGCGTACTCGATGAAGGTGACCACGTTGTCGTGGGGAGGGATGTGCTTGAGCACGTCGATCTCCCGCTTCACCTCGGCCATGGCGCGCTCCACATCGCCTTTTGTGAGAGAGATTAAGTAGTCCTTCTCGATTATCTTCACCACGAACTTCATGCCAGGACGCGAGCCAGGCGGCACATAACCTGGCACGGGAGTGCACTTCTTCACTACGCTCCACGCGCCACGGCCCATAATGTCGTTGTCATGGATCACATACTTCCCCTCTGCGCCGGAAAGCGTACCATTGACGGCGTCAGGGTTTCCGTTCCCGCAGTCACCGCCCTTATCCGGAGAGCTGTCCATGTTCGTCATCACAGACGCGCGCGCGTGTGTGTGTCGAGAGGGGATGACTCACCCACAGGCTTCCTCTGCCAGGGGGTGTAAAGTATCTACGCAGCCGGCGGCGGTCGCTTGACGCAGGAAGGAGGAAAGATCTACAGGGGGGGGGGGAGGGGGAGAAATAATGCACAGCTGCTGTTGTGGCGCTATTGCTGTTGCTGTTGTTGTGTTGGTTGCCTCTGGCGCAGAGGTTGCTGCAGGTTGCTGCAGGTTGCTGCAGGTTGCCGGCTCACACAGGATGCAAGACTGACCGTGCCACCCAGCGGCCTTCCTTTCGCTTCGCTGGAACGCTCAGGCAGCAAAAGGCAGACTCCGTCAGTCGAGCACGCAAGCCAGTAGAGGCAAAGACAAGAGGAAGTAAGAGAAAAGAAGGAAGATGTGAATAGAGCGGCTTCGTGGTAGGGCTGGAAAGGATGGGTGAAGGAAGCATCGTGAAGAATGTCTTCATTGCAAAGCACTGTGGGCTTCCAGCCTTGACGCGGTGCGTGGTGTGTGCCGATTCCTCAAGGCATGTGAGCGACGAGAGTGACAGTGCGGCCCCGCGGAGGGCAACTTCAGCGGCAAAGCAGAAGTGCCTGCATGCACACCCACGCCCATCCCTGCGCCGCGATTGTCACGGTTGCCTTGATGTCAGGCAAGTTCTTCTCTTTTTAATGATTGATTGCTTAGAGAACAGATTCCCAAGTGGCAGTGTGCGTGTCGAGAGAGTGGAGTAGGAGTCAAGCAGACCAACCAGCACAGGGAAGAAGGACGACAGTAAACAAGAGAAAGGGGATGAACAAGGAGAACGGTAGCAATAGTGAAGGAGAAGCGAAGGAGTAAACGACGGAGGACCGCAGGGCACAAGAGGAAAGGAAGAAGCGGTAGGTGACAAACTGCAAGGAAAGAGGAGAGGAAGAGTGCCGGGGGCGGGGGGGGGGGGGACGGACGGACGGAGCAAGTAAAAGTCCTGTGTCTCCCGCACGATGAAGGAGAGAAGGGTGGGAAAGGGGAAAGGGGGAATCAAAGGATGCGGGGGGCACCTCGTCCCCAACGATGAATCCCCCCCCCCCCGCTCGCACGTGTCTTGTTTGGTCCTTTTTGCTTCCTCACACGTGCTCGCAGCGCATGTATTGGGCACTCAGCAGGAAGCCAACGGGCGAACGCAGCAGCAAAAGCAATAATAGCAAAAGAGGGGACTAGTACGAGTCTTACAGACCTGGCCTTGCCTCCTATCTCTCTCTCTCCTTCCTTCTCCCTTCTTCAGTGATCTGCGGGTCGTTGACCGCTATCGAATCGGTAGCCAGCACTCTCCCCTCTTCTGTTTCCTTTTTTTTGTTTCGCTTACATTTCTGCTGGCTGTGCCTCGCAGTCGAGAGCAGCGTGTGTGTGTGTGTGTGTTTGTGTCTCTCTCATGCATGCCATCGTATCAGGGGTGTCAACAAAGAAGAATTAGCTAGCGTCCGCGGAGGAACCGGTGACCGAGGAGCGTGTGGGCATCGGGGCGTTTGCTAACGTCGCGGGTGAAGCACTTGTTCAGGAAGTCAAACACGTCTGGGCCGCCAAGCACGTTGGGGTCCTTGGGGATCGCGTCCGGCCAGTCCTTGGAGTTGGCAAGCTTGCCCATGATTTGCATGACGTTTGACATGGGCAGCCACGGTGCGTGTCCGGTGAGCATCTCCGCGACGGTGCAGCCCGCGGACCAGATGTCGGCCTTGAATGGGTCGTACCCTGCCTCGTCCGTGATGACCTCAGGCGCCATCCAGTATGGTGTGCCGGCGAGCGTGGCCGTGGCGGCCTTGCGCAGGGTCCCGTGGGTGTTCATGATCTTGGCCTGGTCAAAGTCCGCGAGCTTCGCGACGCCCGCGTCCATGGAGATGAGAAGGTTGTCACCCTTAATGTCACGGTGGGCCACCTGGTTCGTGTGCAGGTACTCAAGTCCCTGGAACATGTGCCGGGTGTACACCCTCACCACCGACAGCGGCAGGCGGTTGTCCGGAAGGCTCTTCATCAACGACGTGACCGCGCCGCCGGTAACGAACTCGATGTAGACATACAGCTTCTTTGGTGTGCTGTCTCCGTCAATGCGGCTATGTATGTATTGGATAATGTTGGGGTGCACTAATTTCTTGTGAATTTCAACTTCGGTGCTCGCCGGGGCATCGTCCGACAGCTCAAGAATCTTCACTGCCACGAAGCGGCCGCTGGGCAAGACGCCAACATAGACTGACCCGAAGGAACCAGCACCGAGCTTCTTGCCTAGCGTCACGTGCAGCAGCTCCTCAACCGGGATGGAGGGCATGCTGTCGGCGCCTCTGCTGTGGTAGCCCCACGGTGCTCTTCTCTGCACGGACGAGTGTGAGGGCCACAGCTGCTGCCTACGAGGTGCTTGTGCTCCACGACAGGCGCCAAATGCAAAGCGAAGCCCACAAAGGAGAGAGGGAGGGAGAGAGGACGAAGAAGAACAAGAAGAGAAGCGAACAATTTGCTGCCAACGAACTGCTGCTGCTGTTTGTGTGTTGCTGGTGCTGCTGGATTCGTAGGCGACTACCAGCTAAAAAATGATGGATTGTTGAATCTCGTATGAACTATGGTAGAGAAGGGGGGGGGAGGGAGGCAGGTAATGTGGGAGAAGCGAGGATCAGAGCCGTCAAGAGAGAAGAGTTGAAAAGTAAACGGTGTCTTTCGTGGGTAAGCGCAGTCACCGCTGCTGCGTCCCCAGCGTCACCAATCAGCGTCCCAATGGGATATCCGCAGGTGCCCGCTGCTGCCGTTGCCTCTTCCCCCTCTCTTCCCTCGTTGGAGGCCGGTGCGCTGTCTGCGCTGTCTACGCTATCTCTCTTTGGGTTTTTCATTCGTTATCCCTGACACAAGTGCCAGAGCAAAACATCGCACACGGTCAGAAGGTTACGGTTAGCGTCAAAAAAGAACAAATATATATAAAGAGAGACAGAGGGAGGACATCAGCTGTTTGCACGTGGTATTCGCTAGAGGCAATAACAATGCGAGAACAGAGGAAGGAAGGAAGAAGGCGGAGTGAGGGAGTGGGGGGGGGGGGAAGACACAGGCAGAGGGGGAGCGAAAGGGGATAACGGAGAAGGGGGATGAGTGGAACCTTGGCAAGACACCCATGCAAGAGAGCCGCTTCGCTGGAGATGCTCGTTCGTCCTCTGTTCCGCTTGTGCGTGTGCGTGTGTGCGTGTTCTGTTGCTATTGGCATCTTCCCGGTCAGTGTCCCGTTCCCTCATGATAGTCCCCTGCTCTTCTGCTACTTACTTTTTTTTTTTTCTCTCCTTTTGTGTGTGTGTGGTGTCTCCTCTGTTGTCGTTAGATGCTGATCCGAAGGGAGGGGGAGGGGAGGAGAAGAGAGCCTTCCGGGGGACGCCGGTCCTCGCCGCCGGGCGCCATTGTGTCCGCTGCTGCGCATCCTTCACCGCCTGCGCCGAGGGAGAGGGGGAGACTCCTAACACGATGCCGAACCCTACGCCGCTGGCTTCTTCTTCTTCTCCTCGAGCGAGAGGGAGAGCTTGTTGGTGGCGATAAGTTCCTCGTCGGTGTAGGCGGGGAGGGCGGGGCCCTTCTGCACCTTGAGGCCGGTGATGGGCTCGATCTTCTTGTTTGTGATGAGCAGCGTGATCTTGAAGTGGCCCACCACCTCACCCTCGCGCTCGTACAGGACAGGGTACGGGATCACAGCGCCATGCTTCACCATTTCGCTCAGACCTAAGCGAGCCTTCTTGGTCTCTAGATTGCGCACGGCAAAGGGGAAGGTCGCGTACTTGGCGTCGACCTCCTTTTGCAGCTCCTTGGCGCTCTCCATCTTGACGGCGTAGTCGCTGTCGAGGGCAATCTTGAAAACGGACGGGCGGGTGGCCTCCTCGCGGAACTTGCCCTTGCCGGATGACATGACAATGTCTAGGGTCCACACCTGCGCCTTCTCGAACTCGTAGTCGTGCACCATGTGCTCAGCGACACGCTTCTGCGGGACGCAGCGGAAGCCGTCAACGATGTAGCGCTTGATCATGTGTGAGAGGACGCCGTCGGCAGGGTTCACCTTGTAGTGCGCGGCGGCCTTCTCAATGATATCGGTCACCTCGTAGCACGTCACACCGGGTCGCATCTTGCGCAGCGCCGTGTTGAGCACGTTGTACGCCGCCGTGATCACGCGCGTGGCCTTCTCATCGTCGCCCAGTTCACCGCTCTCGGTGACCTGGATGGTGTGGGCCACCTGCGCGCAGTACCCGTCAATCTGGATGCCAAGGTCGAAATGCACAACATCGCCAAGCTTGATTTCCTGCGGCTTCTCCTCGTCGCCTGCGGCGGGACTGTTGTGGCACACGCAGTTGTTGACCGATACGCACGTGGGGAACGCAATGCCCTTGTCAGTGCCCTTGAACATGGTCTTCAGCTTCTTGGTGATGGTCTCATCCCCAAGTAAGCACAGATCCACCACCTTGGTACCGGGTTTGCAGGCGTCGAGAAGCACCTGCAGCGTCTCGTTGCACCACACTGCGGCCTTCTTGTAGCGCACCACCACATCGGAGTTGTTGATGGTGGTGTCTTCTTCCTCCTCGTCTTCCTCATCCCCGTGCTCCTCAACATCCTCCCAGACCTCTTCCTCTGCTTTGGCGGGCATGGGGAGAGCGGTGCGGTTTGCAGTGAGGTGTCGGTAACTGTGGCAACGTGCCTTGGGAAAGCCGTGTGTGTGTGTGTGTGTCGCGCGGTCCTGGTAATTACTGCTTAGGAAGGGAGATGAGGGGGGAACTCCACGAACTCGCTAAGGAAAGTCACGCGTGTAAGTGTGCCGGTGTGTGTGTGTGTTGTCTCCAAAGATGTATCAAGGGAAAGTGGGAAGGAATAGAGAAGTCATGAGTTCACGCTGCACAGGCACGTCAGCAAGAATCGAATGCGGGGGGAGGAGAGAGGAAACGAACCTCCACAGCGATCAGCTGTGCCTCGGCTTTTTTTGGCTGTGCCGCATACCCGTGTCGTGTGTGTGAAGGAGGGGGGGGGAGGGGGATCCATTTGTTCGTGTTCCCTCGCACGCATACTGGATAGAGGGATTCTCAAAAGTCTCCCAAAACGGTAACCTCGTCATGCCAACGGCTGGCAAAAGCAACAGGAGGAGGTAATATGTACAAAAGTGTACCGCCAAGACCAAGGAGGGAGAGGCGGAGCAACAACAGTATGAGCCTATGGGCAGTCCAACAGAGGCCAACAAAAGGGAAAGGGAGGAGGAACCTCACAGCTGTACTTGGCGGAGATGTATGGCCAGGTGGCGGTGCTGCATCGGCTCGCTTCCTTTCCCCCACTCTCCCCGCCTGCGAGAAGAGCGACCAGCCCACTCACGCCCAAAGGGGCACGCTTGGGCCTGCGGGTGCGTGGCCGCTACCTTAAATCGTCCTCCGAGCCCTCGTTCGCGCTGCCCTCGTCCTTGAGGTTGACGGGGGGACTATCGGGGACTCTGCCACTGCTCATCGCAAAGGTCGTGTTGCGCAGGGGCGGGGAGGAGCCCAAGTCTTTGCCATCCAAGCCCAAGGCACGTCCCGTCGGCCCTGCGCCAACCTCGTCGTCACTGTCATCGTAGAGGGGGTTGGCAGCGGTATCCTCGGTGTTCGGCTCAACGGTGAGCTCCATTTGCGATGCAGGCTTGGTAACCGTCGTGGCAGTGTCACGGGCGGAGCTCCCTGTGGCCTCACCTGAAGCCGCGCGCTTGGCCGTCGTGGCATTGTCGTCGCTAACCTCGATTGGGATATCCGTGCGCGGGTTGCGTGGCAACGGGGAGTCGCCTGTTTCAGGGTACACCGTCGGGCCCTTCGAGCCACCCGCTGCATCCTTGCCGCTCGTGTCATCGTCCTTGTTCTCTCCTCGCCTGAGCGTGGGGATCGTGCGCTGCACCGAGAAGATGACGAAGCCAACAACGGTGGGGGTCACAATGATGCAGAACAGAGCGATGCTGATGGTGGCGCCATTCGTGATCGTTGTCGCCTGGGAGGACGTGCGTAGCTGGGCGAACGGGTACTCGGGGTGGACGGACTGGGTGCCGAGTCGGCGACCCTCGACGCTCTTGAGCACAAAGTAGGAGGCATTCACCGTGCTCTGCGCCTCCAATGGGAGCTTGGTGCCAGCCACGAGCTGGGCATAGAGGGACGCCGTCGGGCTAACGGCGTCCGTGGTGTCAGACAATGTTCCTGGTTCAACGTACACGGCAAAGTGGTTGAACCCCATATCCGAGACCAGCACCTGCGACTCCTGCACTGCAGGGAGAACCGCCGTCGCGTACCCCGACAGAGCCTTTGCGGCGCCAGCACTGTCAAGCACATCTGTGGATAGGTTCAACGTCGCGAAGGTGAGGTCGAGGTACACGTCATTGACCGAATCGACGCCTACTTGGTTCACAGTGATGTAGGCTGCCACGGGCTCGAACTGCGGGCTGGCCGCCGTCGAGGCCGTCGCGCACAGAAGCAGGTAGACCTCGCGCTCGGCGTTGCCAACAACGCGCGGCACCCACGAAGGCACGACCAGCCAACGCATGCCAAATCTGTCCACGCTGGTCGACAGGGTCTCGACAACGTTCTGACTTGTCATGGAGCAGTGGGCGGTGGTCTCGTCGGGGTCTGCCAGGGACGTGGCACGGAAGAGGGCCACCCTCGTCACCGGCGGCCTGCGTGGGTCGGTGAGCTGGATTGAGGTGTCCTCTAGTGTGTTGTAGGCAATACTGTAGTGTGGCAGATAGTTGAGAGAGGCCAACGCAAGCGCGGAGAGGACAATGCGGCGATTGCGGCGCATCTCGAAGCTGAGCGGCTTGGCGCGCTTGGACAGAGCGGTTGTGTAGCACGGGTAGAGGTAGTGCGCCAGCCCGTCTGCAGGCGGGTCGGCGATGAGGGACGTGTCAATGGCCACCTTGCCGCCAGTGGTGGAGATGAACAAGACGGGGGTGGTGTACGCGGAGGAGGGAGCCGACTGGCATGTGGCGTCGTCCCAGACGAGACGAAAGGAAACGGAGACGGACGCATCGAACTCCCCGACCACGTACCACGTCGTCGACTGCGTCCGCCACAGCAGGATCTGATCCTGGTTGTCCGCGGGGTTGCCCGTGCCGATCGCCTCCACCTGGACACCATCGTTGAGGCGGTCTCGAACTACTTTCACGTAGGACAGCGTCACCGGTTTCCAGTCGCTGCTGCTGCCTCCCGCCGTGTAGCACACAAGGTAGTAGCCCTCTTTGTTGGCGTAGAGCAGCGAGCTGATGTCAAAGGTGGAGTTACCCGTCTCCCCCTTGGCGGAATCGGAGAGAAACAGACTGTCGGAGAGAATCGTGCGCAGCTGAATGGGGCCGGTCGAGCAGTCTTGGTCCCAGGGGACGAGCCCAAACACGGACCCGCTCAGCTGGCTGTCCGCCTTGAAGGAAACAAAAGGCCTGTTCATCGTTGCCACCACGGAGGTGCTGTACGACGCGCCGTCCGTGCTCATTTCAAGGAGACTGTATTGCTGACAGTGCGCCTTGGCGTTTGTCGGGGAGGTGAAGACGCCGCCCAGGAACGCGCCGCCAGGCACCAAGGCACCGTTTCCGCCCATCTGCACCGTAAAGGCGCCAACGTAGTTCACCTCGTCCTCGAGGCGGCTGGGCCATGTGCGCACAACGGCGCCGGAGCCCGACTCGTCCAGCACAGGCGCTGTCAGTGGGCACACTTGCTGGCCAAACTGAGTGGTCTTGGTGCCGCAGACGGCCGAGCCGCCACACGAGGTCCAGGTGCCGCTGCTGATGCCCCTGTACGCCTTCCAGTTGGAGAGCGCGATGTCAAAGGGGGCCATGCTGAGGTGCTGCGTGGTCGAAGCAAACGCGGCGTGCTCTACGCCGTCGTCGAGGGTGTATAGGCCGACACAAATGGTGTACATGCCCAACCCAGTGCTGGGCAGCCCCACCAGGAACTTGCCATCGCCCGACTTCCTTACAAGGGCGGCGTTGCCGTTCGTGCAGCCGCCCGAGGAGGACAAGCGAATCGCAATGTCGCTGTGGTACTCTGAGCCAGTAAACGTGATTGGCGCGGCGTCGCTGACGCTGCCCGTGGACGGCGTCATGGAGAGCACAAACGCGCTCGAGGCATAGTCGCTGGTGCCGCCGAACGTCTTGAGCCAGGCGGTGGGGTCCACCACGGTGTAGTCGATACGGATGTACTCGGCGCCGATGCACAGCACACCGCTTGCCTCGGCGAGCTGGGTGTACTGGGTCAGGGTGAGGGCCCCCGCCTTGAGCTCCATCTTCACCTCCGCCGCGCCCGTCCTGCGACAGGCCGCGGTCTTCTCCTGCCGTGTGGTGCTTGCCGTCACGTGGAGAGGCACAAAACTCACGAACTGGGTCGACCTGCTCGCCACAAGTGCAACGACGGCGTCGTGGTTCGCCTGGTCGCCCTCGGAGCTGACGTCGGCCACGTACTTGCCCAGCATCACCGTTCCCTCCATCCCGTTGAACACAGTCAGCGTGGTTGGCACATCGACCTTTGCGCTGCCTGTCACGCTAACCTGCACTTGCGACGATGTGGCAACGCTGGCGGACGTAAACAACTTGAACGTCGTCGCCGCCGAGGACCCACCGCTGCCGCTCTTGTAAGACAGACACACGTACTGCACCGAGCCAGCGGCGGAGGTTGGCGCGGTGATGAACAGCTGCGGCACAAAGGTCGCTGACGCCGCGGCGGACGAGGTCTTGATGTCGGAAGAGAGTGACACCTCTACAAGCGCGGTGACAGCGCCGGAGGTGGCGCACTGGGCCGATTTTGCCAGAAAGGCCGTGACGAGCCCTTTGGCGAGGGAGTTGGTCGACACCCCGCGGAGGCGAACGGGTATGGCGGTGCCGTACGTGTACTTCTGGTTTGGCGCCACAGCCGCGAGCCCCACCTCGGACAGCTTCGCCACCACCACAGCGTTGCTGTTGTCTAGGGATGCGCACACGGATTTCTCGCCGTTGTTGATAACCTGTATTAGCGCTGATGAAAGACTGAGCTGCAGGGTGTTGTCAGCCAGCAGGAAGGGGATGGCGTTACTAGAGGGGGTGCAAGAGCGGCCATTGACGCCGTTGTTGATGAGCGATAGCTCAACGCCAGCGAAAGCTTCAGGGGACAGAGCAGTTGTGTACGGCGTGGCCGTGCCCGATCCCGTAATAACGAGAGGCTTGGTGTGCGCCTTCCCGTCCATACGGTCTTCATAGTTGACCGTCACGGAGCCTTGGAGGGTCGACACCGCCTCGCTGACGCTGCGCACGGTCAGAGTGGCGCTCAGCAAGGCATAGTGCGTCGGTGGTGGCATGCTGCTGCTGGAGGATACAGGGCTGTCGTAGCCCAATAAGCAAAGGTTGTACGTGGTCGTCTTGTCACTCGTCACGAGGTCGTAAGGGAGGTAGAAGCCAACCTTTGCTGTGCTGGGCGAGGCCACAAGCGCGGCCACGCGCGCCGCCTTCCGTTCATTGGCATCGCACCCCCCCACACCGAGGTAGACCGTGCCGTAGTTCTTGGCCAGCCGTTCAAGAGAAAGGCTAGCCGCTGCTGCGCTGAGCTGCACAACGTTCGCGGTGTACACAAGCACGTTGATCGACGCCGCTGCATCAAAGGCACTCTTCAGGGCTGCCACAACACTTGCAAGGTCAACTGGTATATTGCTGGTTGGCGGTGTGGATGGCACGTCGGGCTTCCCCGACGTTGAAGCGCTGGAGCTGCTGGCGGCGGCTCCACTGCTGAGAATGCCGCTGCTGGAGCTAGAAGGACTGCTGCCGCTGGTGGTGCTGTGGGCACTGCCGCTCGACGAAGTCAGATTTGGCTCTGGGATTAATGATGATGATGACGTTGGTGCCTGCGACGTCGTGGTGGTCGTGGTGGTGGTGGACGTGCTGGTGGTCTCCTCCTCGGGTAATCCATCCCAACAGATGAACGTCGTAAGCAAGTACAGACGGTCCGCGAGGTAGCTCCACGAGCCGTCGCTGCGCAGGATGAGAAACCCAACTGACTTGGGCGGGAGCGAGAGCGATGGGGGGCTCCACACCATGGCACTTCCATCGTCCCAGGTTGGCTGTCCGTTGGAAACGTAGCCGCCCAGACCCGCGCTGGCAAGGTTGTGCTCGTGCAGATACCTGGCAGCAGCAGCATTCTCCGCGGCTGAGGAAATGGTCAGTGAGGGGTACGACGGTTGGTAGCAACCCCCAACAGCGGTGGTGTAGCTGCCCTGCGTGATCGGGCACAGAGCCACAACGGCCAGCACGACGGCGGCCAATACCAGCCCAAGCGTGTTAGGGAGCATTCAATACCTGGCAGTCTACGGAAGGGAGGTGGTGGGCAAGAGATCAGGGTCCAGTCCACTCTACTTTGCCAGCACCCGGTCACTCACAGGGAAGGGAGATGGAAGGGATACCTCTCCTTGTGTATAGTAGATCGCCAGAGACGCAAGTGGCCGGGGAAAATGAGAGGAGATCGGGGTTGGGACCTCGCGCCTCTGCTCTCTCTCTCTCTCTCTCTCTCTAGAAGGAGAGGGAAGGTACAGGAATAAGGGTGGTTCGATAACACTTTACAAAGAAGCAGGCGGCCGGCCGTCGCGGGGGCAAAGGAGAGGTTGCTGCTCCGGCTGTATATCTTTGAGTCCGGTCGTTGGGTGTCGCAGCAGACGGAGGTGTGAGGCGTCGCCGCGAGCGAGAGCGAAGAGGGAACGGGAAGGAAGAAGAAGAGTGCCTTTATGTATCTCTCTCTCTTTCCCTCTCTCTATGTATGGCTAACTTCCTTTTCTCTTGAGTTGACAGTGTGGGAGCAGGTGAGACATTCGTGACGCATTGGGTCCTCTCTCTCTCTCTTCTCCACATGGAGTCTGGGAGCCAGCACTGAATAGACCCTAGTAGGAGGAGCCAGCAGCAGCACAAGCGTGCCGGCTATTGATCTCTTCGTCCTTGTTTCTGTGCATCCCCAAAAGAGGCACTTAGTCCGTTGGAGTGAGTGGCAGCAAGACGTCCTCTGTCCGCAGCGAGAGAAGGGATGGGGAGAGTGGCAGACAGACAGAGAGCAAAATAGCGACGAGGCTAAAAGCCTCCATCTCCCGTGGCTCGCCGGCAAGCGCGACAGAAGAAAGAGCCGCAGCGGAAGTGAAAGGGTGCCCGTGCCGAGAACGAAGGAATGATAATGCGGAGGTCAAGGAAGAGGAGCGTGTTCGCCGACCATCTCGCTGTGCGCACAGAGGCTCATTTACATCATGGACGATGCTCAAAAGTTAGTGCAAGGCAACGACAGGGGAGTCCACTTTCCCATAAGGTACACACAGAAAAGAAAGGAGAGGGGAGGGGAGGCAAGTGGCACACAGCACGGGAAGTCAACGTTGTGGTATTGTACAATCACGCAGAGGGGAGGAGGAGGGAAGCTATGAAGGAGGGCAAATACGAGACAACAAAGAGAGACGAAGAATGAACTAGCAGCAGGCACATGGGTACGCGCAGCGCGCGAGAATCGGGACGGCAGCGAAGATGACAATAATAACAACGTAGGCTGCCTGTCGCCTCAACCAGAACTCTCGTTTCGCCTTCCTCGGCACAAAGAGCCTGGGGATCGAAGAAAAAAGGGAGGGAGGAGAGAAATAGAGAAGCAGGACGAGGTTGGTCCGTCCACTAGAAGTTGAACTCGTCGTCGTCGTCGTTGCTGGTGGCGACTTTGGTGTTTGATACGCTCTGCCGACGCTGCGGCACAGAGCGCACAATACTAGAGCTTCCCGCCGTCTGATTGGCGACGAGGCTAGCGGAGAGGGGGCTCCGATTCCCGGGATTAAATAGGCCTGCGTACTTCTGCTTCGCTGTGGATGGTGGGGACACCTGTCCCGTGCCGGAGCCGGGGCTGAAGCAATCGTTGCTCCCCGTGAACCCGACCGGGGAGGAGCTGCCGCCGACACTCATGCCCAGGTTACCGTCCTTCGCCATTTGGAACGGATTGTGAGGCTGCCCGGTGCTGACCCCTGCAAAGAGCGTCGAGCTGCACTCGTTGTCGGTGAAGAATGGGTGCTGCATGCACTGCGCAACGGTGAGGCGGTCGACGGGGTTGAAGCGAAGCATCTTGTCAATCAAGTCCACCGCCGCAGCGGGTGCTAGTGGCAGGAGCTTCTTCAACGGCGTTGGTGCCAGACTCGGTATGCGCAGGTTGAGGCGGCGCGCGAGCTGATAGCCCTCGTCCCACTCCCCGGGCTGCGGGGCACCAAGGACAGAGCATATTTTGAACAGCTGATCGCTCTCCGACATCCCAGGGAACAGCGGCCGGCCCAGGAAGAGCTCAGCAAAGATGGCGCCAAGTGCCCAAACGTCCATTGGCGAGTTGTAGTGCGTCGAGTGCAGCACAATCTCCGGCGAGCGGTACCACCGCGTGGACACGTACTCTGTGAAGGGGGGACGCGAGCGAATCTCCTTCGCCAAGCCGAAATCCGCGACCTTGATCCAGTCCCCCTTCACCAGCAAGTTCTCCGGCTTCAAGTCGCGATGCATGAAGCCGGACTTGTGAATGGCCTGCACTCCGAGCAGCGTTTGGCACATGATGCTCCTAATCTCCCGCTCGTTGAACGGCTGCGTTCCCGTGATGCGTTCCACCCGCTCCCGTTGCATCTGAAAGATGTTCTTCTCGCAGAATTCGAAGATCATGAAGAGCTCATTGTTCTCGCGAACCACCTCCTTGAGCTTCACAATGTTGGGGTGCTGAAGCTTGCGCAAGGACTGTATCTCACGCAGCTGCAGACACTCCTCCCACGTTTGGAACCGCTGCTTCATCTTCTTCACCGCAACGATCTCACCGGTCTCGGTGTTCTGCGCTTTCATCACGGTGCCAAAAGAACCGTCGCCGCTCTGGCCGAGAATGGTGTAGCGGTTCATGGTGAAGGCAGGGACGTTGACGTTGTCCTGCAGTTAGGTGGGTATTCGAGAGGGAAGAAAGAAGGGGAGGAGGGAGGGGGAGGGGAAGGATTAAAGCGGCGTGCACGCGCGACTTCCCGTATCGGTAGTTCGGCAAACCCGCGAACAGTGGTGCCTCTCCGTCAAGCGCGTAACGGCGCACGATTGTCTATCAATGAGGATCAATCTATCCCGACAGCGACGTCGACGTGGACACTATGGAAGGAAGGAAGGAAGGACAGAGATGTTGAGCTGAGGACTATCTCGTCAACAGAGAAGCTCTCCGGGTCGACTAGAGCGGAAACGCACATGGACGAACGAAAAGAAACAGCCTCCACGTCGATGTGGGCAACACTCACAGAAAGTGCACAGAGCCTCTTCCCCTCGTTGATTCTCTTCTTTATCTCCGCCTCTCTCTCTTTGTGTGTGTGTGTGTGTGTAACGGTCAATTCTCTGGTGAGTAGAAAAACGAAGTTCTGGCGTGGACGAAGTGTTCGTTCTTTGGGCTTCCATCCTCTCGTCGCAATCCTTTGCACGTCGCCGCCCAGCAGGACATCGCCGCGGTGGGGAAGCAATCTGAGGAGGCCAAAGCCCACAACACAATGGGGTTGCCATCGCGTGCGCACATCCAGAGCCCGCGGGGGAAAATAGATAATCACCAGCACGAAGTAGAATAGCTAGATCAGCGTCAAAACAGGTGAGGAGAGGGAAACAGTAGTAATAGTGATAGTAGTAGTACCGATAACACCGAAAGAAGAAAGGAAAGCGAAGGAAAAGGAGAGGGGAGTGAGACGGGGGGGGGGGGGTCACTGGAGGGAAGAGGGAGGGGAGATGAACCACCCGTGATGATTGTCCAGCGTCCCTCCCCTTCACCCCCCTCTTCCCCAACCACGCCCCTAGTCCTTCGGCTTAGGCGTGGGGCGAATCTTGCCCATGGGCTCGCCAGCCTTGGCTCCACGCAGGTGGACGCCAAGGGCCTTCTCGATCTTGACAATGATCCGCTCCTCCGGGATGGCCTTACCGCTCTCGTACTCGTTCACAACGGTCACGCGCTCAGAGATCTTCTGCGCGAGGTCCTGCTGGGTCCAGTTCAGTTCCTGGCGGGCTTGTTGCATGCGCACACGGAGCTGCGGGTCAACCTTCTTCACTTTAAAGGTGTCGTTGTCTTCCTCGAGCTTCTTGGCGTTAGCGCCAGGACCCGACTTCTGCTGATTGAGCTGTTGGTGCTCCCTGCGCTCCACGTGAACGCCCTGGCCTTTCTGCGTCGCACGGGCTGCGTCGCGCTCGTTGAGGGTGCGTGGGCGAGCCTCCTGCTGCTCCGTGCGCTTTTGGACGTTGTACACCTGCGGCTCCCAGTCCTGGCCTGTCGGGATGGCTCCTTTGCGGCTCATGTTTACAAGAGACGCCTGTCGATGGGAGGAGGAAAAACAAAGGAGAAGAGGTGGTGTTTAGGAGGAGAGAGAGGAGGTGATAGGTATATGTAGTGGTGTCAAGAAAGCGTATGCAGACAAGAGAGAGGCGATAGCTGGATGGGGGTCAGTGCCGTCACTTTTACCAAGAAGGGAGGGGGGGAGGTGAAGGGAATGTGTGAGGTGTAGGCAAACAGTGCGGTGTAGGCAAACAGTGCGTGTGTGCCCAGTGTTCCACTGGACTCTGTGCGACCACAGCGACATAGGGTACGCACGTGATGATCTACAGGACACGCGTCTGCCTTGTCTTCGAAGACATCTGACGGGCGAGCGCAGCGCCAGCCGGGCCTCGCACTCAACCTGGACTTGTGCCATGGTGCTCAACAAGCACGCTGTCTTCCCCGTTATCTCGCTTGTACGTTGCGCTGGAGTTCTACGGCTGGCGCGAAGCGATGCATCGTGGTGTTTTCGATTTGAACGTCTCAACAGGGTGGAAGGAGGCATCGCTGACTGCTACAAGGTGCTCCATGCCAAGCTCGAGCAGCGAACAGGGGGGAAAGCGAGAAACCGCGATGACCACAACCACCGCGCCAGCGCCACGTTCCCTTCTGCGTGGCTTCTTTCGTAGTCAACCGCCGCTTTGGACAGATACTTGATTATGGCTAATGTGCCTTACGTACGAAGTATAACATATATATATAATGTGCGTGGATGCGCAAAGAAAGAGGTAAAACCAAATCAGAAGGGCAGGACAGACAATACCGCCGTGTTTGGTTTCTGTGTTAGAGTTTGTATGAACTGTGCAATTAACAAAACAGGGAGTGGGAAGGGGGAGAGAGACAATGGAAAGTCAACGGAGCTCATTTACGAACTAGAGAAGATAAACAAACGTTAGGTAGCCTGTGCCCCGTCCGCCGACAGCGGTCAGCAACGTAGAGCAGCAGCTGCGACTGCCGGATATGGTTTTGTGGGCAGCATACGCAGCGCCAAGAGAGAAGTGGGAGAAGTCACTCTGTGGACTTACATGTGTGCTTCACCGATATCGCCATGGTATGCAGCATACCACGCCACGTCTGCGAACGTGGCGACGCGCGTGAAAGCGCCTGCGACGGATACCTCACTCCAGTCAGACCACACTTCTTCCCAGCGACGCCCAGCCTGTCCACTCAAAGCGCTATGGCACGCATGGCAGACGGCGCACATCGGCAAACAGGAGAAACAGAATAAGCACTTCGATGGTAAAGCAACAGTGGAAAACAGGACGCTGTCCCGGAAGGCCAACGCAACCCACCAAAAGATAAGAACGCAGGCACTATCCAGCAACAAGAGTCTTTTGACCACTCGGGTGTTCTCTCTACTCCTTCTTGGCAGCCGCCTTGTTCTTCACGCGGAACA